>OY735252.1:1843499-1918086 GCA_963457715.1 Argyresthia albistria | reverse complement strand
TTAAGTTTTCAACATCACATGAAGATGAATTTGTCACATCACAATATATTTCGGACTGATTTAATATACTGATATCGGATAAAGCGAATAAATGGCTAGTGATTAGAACATTATTTTAGTTTAATGTTAAACTTACGTAGATGCTAGGCTTATTAGTTATTATATAAAAAAAAACTATTTTAAATCTGTAAATATCATTAAATGAATTATACATAAAAAAATCGAATCACATTGTAATTAATTATATTAGATGTTGAATCAATTTATGAATTAACTGTGTTTTTACTGTTTTATCGGTTTTTACAATTCACTATTATGTTTTTAGCGGTATGCTAGACGTGTACCTATGTATAACTTGCTTTTAATATATTTACATTTCGTATTTATGAAGGGACGTTTACACAATATATTTGAATGGTTAGGTAATATTGTATTAGGAAAGGCTGGGTCGTGTGTAAAATTTAGATAAAATGTTTACGAGTAGTGGAATATAAACAAATAATATTCTGTTATAGAGGGTTTTGTTTCAGTTATAAGTTTTTTATTTATTTCTGTGATGGCACTTTTACCAGTGTTTTTATTTTATTTTTATTATTATGGGAGTAAGTAAATACATCTACGTTTTTATGTTATACAGCAACAAAATAGAAAAAAATATAATAAATGCTTGCTGATATTGTTGAGTTGAGTGTATTATTCCGTGCAATGATTTTAAAACGTTTCTGTTTACGTAATGTATGTTTATCTTTAGGCTATACAATTTATACTGAATAATCAATAACCGTCTATTTACCTACCTACTTAATTCTTACAATTACTTTATTTTGGGATTGTTTTATTGGCTCCCACAATTAAATATAGAAAACATTTTATATATTTTGTTCTCCTGTTTGTGCCTTTAGGGTCTTTCGAGTTCAATTACAATTTTGAAACAAATAACTTATCATATTAATTTTGAACATTTATTGTTTTGTTAATCTACTTTTTTTGATCTAGAAAATTCATGGTCTAATTTGTAATTGTCGTGCTTAGTGTATTGCTAGCATCGTCGTTTGTTACAAGTGTTTCATAACTTTGTACGTTGTATAGTAATTAATGTTAAAGTAGGTAGATCATACTAAAGCATAATTAAATAGTGAACACAGATTTACTAGTCTATTTTGTAGTTATAAAAACATTAAGTACCTCTGGATGTTTAGTGTAATAGAATATGAATAAATAAATGTTGTTAAGTGCCACAAGCAAAATAAATAATTTTCCTTACGATCGCAACGTATTGTAAATGATTTATGTTTTGTTTTGTAGACCATCGTAAGTATAATATTTGATAACTTTGCCATTGATCAATTAATACAGACATGTCTTTTTTATGATGTGTGTACTCTAATTAAGTGGGTGAGCTATCTTAATTTGTGGATTCGAGCCTCGAGCTATGAACTGTAACTAAAATCCATATTTGACTATGTTCAAAGTGTTCCTGTTATACCTTTACAATCAGAAGACATTTTGATCTCTACCAAATATAAATAAACCGTACCAGAGAAGAAGTATGCGGTAGCTTCATGTGTGAGCGAGATAGCGAGCTACCGACCGAAGTTGTGAAGTTGTGCCTCTCGCTCACACATAGTTCCACCGATGAGCCCAGTCTGTCTCGATTGTTAATTAATTATTCGTAATGGTTTGTACAAGTTCCAGTACACTTTGGTCTATAATATTTTCTACACTGTGTAGAATTTCTATAACAATTTGTTACTGTGAATTGTGTTACATTTTATATTATTTGTAAATAAAAACTTTATTGCAATATTTTGGCATTTTATTATTACTTAAGACGGCGCCCTAGGCAAAAACAGCCTTAAGCAAAACACAAATCGCTCGGAATTATGAGTATTATTGCTGTACGTTTTTTCACTAGCTTGTTTATCACGAGTGTCAGTGTGACTTCGCTTTCCCATAAACGTAATTTTATTAATTTTGCTCGATAGAAAAGTCTCCTGAATTTACAATTTCGCACCGCATCTGAATTTGTGTTCTTGTTATTTATCTAATCATTTTAAAAATGGCACAGTATTTTAAACATTTAAACATTTATTTAAACATTTATTTATTTGACACAAACATATGTAGTTACATAATATAGGGATCCTTGACCCCTGAGCTAGGTTTATCACCTGTATTTCAGAGGTCAGGGCTCTTCCGGATATAAGGCTCTGTAATATAACTACTACTATTTAAACATTTGGGGAATTGGAGATGCCAGTTTACAAAAACAAAAAAATATATATAAATATAAAAAAAAGAGTTAACAATGAAACATAAAGATAAATTAGGTGGTGTATATGTGTGGAGTGTTTTTGTAGGTGTGAAAAGTGGTATGAGATTTAAAAGGAGTGAGAAAGAGGGGAGGAAGGCGTATGTTCCTCAGTTAGAGTTGCTTAGCTTGGATTTAACCTTATTTTTTTTAAATTTAATTTCCTCTAAAATTAAGTTAAGGATGAAATTCTAAGTTCTGTAAATTTGAAATAGTTGAATGTAGTATAGTATCTACGTTGGTCATATTTTAAAGGTTTCGTATTTCCTTTACCCAAAATTTAACAACAAAATGAATCGGTATTTTCCTCCAAGTGGTAATAAACAACATCTATTGTTGATTTTGTATCAGTTCAAAAGCGATCCATGACGCCGACAATTTGGCCTTCACGCTTTTTGCCACTGTCATGCGTACCTTACCTACCAGTTGCTATTGCTACCAACCTACCTACCTCTGCATCTTGTGTATGTTTCCGCTTATAGATGGGATAGGATAAATATGTTTAACTATGCTCGGAATACAAACCCCAAGATTCACGTCTCCTTCAATAAATATTGGTATAGTGAATGTCATTTAACTATACTTACAGTATGGGGCCTTTGTTTTGGCACTTCGGGTCTCGTCTCTCTCTCTCTCTCTCTCTCTCTCTCTCTCTTTCGCTAAGTCAAACGCCGAGTATCATACTCGTGGCACCTCGGATCCCGTCCCGACGACGACGTGCCAAAACAAAGGCGCCCGTACTGTACCTACTCTCTCCAATAAGTTATTTCAATACATAAGAGACGAATTAATTACCTATCCTAGATATTTTGGGTCATGACATGTCTTCAATCTTTTAATATGTACGAGTACATCTGGAACCACCGACTCCATTGCCGTGGAACAATAGCCGCTATCTAGATAAGTAGTTAGTATAAGTTCTCCTAGTCTACTTATAGTGGACGATCCTAGGCATCCGTGGCTTTGATCTTAAACCTGGTACTGCACCCATAAGTTAGTTATTTTTAAGCGTATGGTCACTAACATACGGATTGATGGTTAATACCTAACTATAGGGTGGTGATGGGGCTGCCGCGGCACTGCAGCGCCTCAGACATGTTTGCGGAGGCAAGGATTGACGGTTTCCACGCAATCATTAGAAAACACCTCACCTCATTAAAGGCCCGCATCCTCCATTCTGTGCACATTTGCTGACAGATGGGATTCACCGCTGCTGGGGCACTGGGAACGTCTGCACACCTGTCTGTCCTAGTAGTGTGGAACCCCATTCCATATTCTTCATTTTTAGTTAATGTATATCTAGTATTTTGTTTGAATTTAATTTATTCTAATTTAATGTAATTTATTGTGTACCTAATTTAATTTATATTTTAATGTGTATGGGTCTTGTAGCCTGATAATAAACGATTTATTATTATTATTATTATAGGCGTATAGTACCTACCTTCTAGTTCGGCTTTATACATACTAACACAGCCATCAAAGGTAGGTAGGTATGACCTGTGGTTGGTACCCAAATAGAATTCGCCAGAATGATAACGATGACAAACACAACCGGAGATGACTGTTTCAAACCATTGATTTATTAGCGATTTATCAAGCGTGGTCTGTCCTGGGTGCTTTATAAGGTTGCTGGGGCTCCAGTGCTCAGGTAGTTGTGATTCAATTTGTGTGTGAGATACATCATGTCGAAGCCTGCTCTTCTGTTCGTTATAGTTGTCTTGGCTGTGTCGTGTCTCGCTTTGCCAGGTAAGGAAATAGAACAGACAACCGAATGAAGTTGCTTGTAGCTTTTCAAAACAAAGGTCACTAGTTACATCTGCCTCCGAGCAACTTGGTCTTTGAGCTAGCTCTCACCTCTTTCACTCTCAACCCAAGTGTCTAACTAAACTAAGAATGAGGGGTTAGACCTTGTTCAAACATCAAGTGACCATTGTTACGCTTTTTCCCATACGAGGTCGTAGAGGCGCAGATGTAGCCACCTGTGGCCAGATAATCACTGATAGAATTACATGTAAGTACTTGTGGTATTGTAAAAGTCAAACAAATTAACTTACTTCCTTTCGTTAAATGACATTGGGAAGTTTCTGACCCAAAACCTGCATTTTCCGTACACGAATGAAACCTGTGGTAGTCGTTAGATAATGTGGTAGTCCTTTAAAATTGTGCATTTTTTTCTATCTCATGGGAATGCTGAAAATATTATGTTTATGTGATGAATTTCGTGGACCGCTGTGGGTAATTTTTCCATAGTAAATGACACAAACACATGAATTTTTGCGTTCACCAATGGAACCTATTACTTATTAAGTATGGTAGTTATAAGATAATTTAACGTCCTTTAAAATGGTGCAATTTTTTTCTTATCTCATTGAAACGTTGAAAAAATTACGTTTATGTGATGAATTTCGAAAGCTAAACTAGTATATTCTGATATGTTTGTATGTACCGGTTGGGCCATTATATCCCAGATTCCCATTACCCACAACAATGCGCTTTAGTCCATAACATTTAAATGTTGAAGGTTGATAGTCATTGAGTTATACAATGTTTAAATGAATTAACGCAAAATGAGAAACTACTTTGATAAGGACATCATTATGAAACCGATTTGATAAGAGCAACTTGATTTTTCACTTCCCAGTACATTTTGGCCTGAGTGGATCAGCTGATTTGTATGGAGAAGTGAAAAATAAAGTTGCTCTGATCAAATCGGTTTCATAATGAAAGTTTCTCAGAATGATGTCCTTAACAAAGGAGTCTCATTTCGCGTTAATTCATTTACACCTTGTATAAATACGCAATTAACTTGAGCGTTGTTTGACGTAGTAGGAGAACTCTCTCGCTCTCAATCACCACCAAAGAGACGCCATTATTTATCTCTTTAGTCTTTAGTCCTACTTATCCTAAGTTAGGTATAGGTAAGTGAAAATTCATTGTTTGTAACGGTTCCCAAGTATCGTTGCTAGAGGGTAGTAGAGTAGGTAGGTGCTTAGCTAGTGCATAAGTAAGCAATGTAAGTATGCAATCTTGGCAACTAAAATATGTTTCTTGTCCTGCTGTCTCTGACCTAACTACCAACGTTGCTTGGCATTACGAAGTCCAATGTTCTAATAACGTAACCTTTGATTTACTGTAAACAAAGAAAGTGTTCTACCGGTCCGTACTCGGATTACTATAGGTAATTGAAAAATATTTTTGTAACCAAATCAATGTCTTTTAAAGGTAGCTGCGACAATGACCCCTGTCACACAAAATTGAGTACTTATTGAATACGATGGCTAAACGCAGTCGCACGCAACTGACACCCCGTATGGGGAAAGATATAACGCTATTTTTTTCTGTTATTTAGGTGACCGTCGCAGGCGCCACTACGACGATTTCCTGGGCGGCGGTGGCGGCGGCGGCGGTGGCGGCGGTGGGGGCTACGGCCACGGGGGGCCCCGGGGGTACCCTTACCACGGGGGGCCCCACGGGGGAGGAGGTGCGCTGCGGGGGGGCACCTACTCCAAGTCTTCAGCTAGCGCGAGCGCAGTGTCCAGTGGTGGATCTATTTAGCGCCGGATATTCTTAGAGCAGTCACATGGTCTTCGAGAGGAGGCGGGAAGAGGCCATTCATTCCATATAGAGAGCACGTTTAAGGGGGCGTATCATAATGAATAAGCCTGAAAGACGTCAATTGACGAAAACTTTCGGTGTTTAAAAAAGTGTTATTATTTTCAGGATTAATAGAATTTTAAGGGTTTAAATTTAAGATTTATTAATTTAAGGATTTATTTATTGGAATATAACGTTATCGATACTTTTGGGCTTGTGAACATTATGAATTTTTAATGTCTGTTTACGATATGCGGTGAACTTATGGCTTGGGCACCCCGTTTAACTCTTTACCACCAACAGCTTCCTCCGTTTCTCTGATTGCGAGAACTATGGCAGATATCTCTAGGAATAAAAATGACGATTAATGCGATGAAACGGTATTAGAAAAAATACATGAAATATTCTAATAGATCTTAATATCTTTGTAATCAATTACCTGTTAAATAAATTATTGCTGGTAGTAAACTAAATTACACATTTATGTGTAGAAGTAGGAATTGTAATTTAGATTTTCTAGAGTAGTAACTATTCGGTAAGTACATTAAAGTTAATTTGTATGCATTTAATGAAATAAAATGCCTATTTAGCAATAAAATGTGTATTTATTTTATTTCATCAGTATGTGTAGTTTATTTTATAAGCCACCAGTGCAGTGCTTTAATTAAATATATAATATACTCTATATTTAAGATACTTAAATAGATTCTAATAATAGTAACATGTCATGCATAGTAAACAGAAATAGTGTCATGTCAACTTATACATAGATAGATATTGTACATTGATGTGCCCTTCCTATAATTACTTCCTTATTATGTCTACTTACATTTGCAATACACACAAACTATGCAAACGTAGGATCGAGAGAAAATAATCACATAACATTACATGTGAGCCTAACGGCAAAGAAAAATGGTTTTAGAAAAAAATAACGAATGTTAAAGGAAGAATATTTATTCCCTATTTTTTTATCGATAATTCTGAATCGATGCAACTTAGTGCTAAGTCTAATCTAATCTTGGTTTCCAAGTCCGTGCCATATTCCCTCTCCATATTTTGCTTGGCTCCTCATCGGGGCGCGTCGTGGCCCCACTCGCTCCGAGCGGCCACCGCACTGGTGGGGTCCCTAGTGTAGGCGCGGGAGCGGTGGCGGTCGCCAGGCTGCCTACTGTTCTCTCTCTCCCTCAAGTATTCACGGCTGCCGTAACTGAAGGACAGTAAATTAACTATAGGGTAAATGGAGGTATTATCGTGATCGTAACCTTTCACCTAAGAATAGACCTAAGTCTCACTAGCGTGCCGCGATAGGTAGACCATGAATAATGTTTTAAAAAACTATCACGATATTTCCTGTATCATCGCCCTGGCTGAATTCACGATAAAACATTGAAGAGCGTCAGTGGTCTAGTGGTTACATGTTCACTGATCATGTCAGTCATGCAGGGGATAAGCGTTCGGACCCCGACACTGACTATGCCCAATGAGATAAGTATTTCAGTAAGAAAATAAAGAAAGCAAATTATACGGATGCTCTAGTCATCGTGACGAAACATTTATATTTCCAAAGCTGCGGTGATGACCTTGCCCTCTTTCACGTAAAATTGACTGTTGAATAACTGGCTAAATGTACGCAGAGGGTCAGAAACATGTAAAACATACAAACATTTACAGGCACATACATTGCCTCTGGCCCCACACTAGGATACCCGTGGGAACCAGAATCAGCGACATAACAAACATGTAAACATCCAGACCTGGTTTTTTTTGGCCCCAGCCGGGATTCGCATTCTCGCACGGTAGTCAGATACGCAACCGCTGCGCCACAGAGGCCGCCAAGCTTCATTATCGAGCTTTTCTTTTTCGTTTCAGTTTTGAACATACGAAAATCAAGCGTATCTTAGGTGAGTCGATTTCAGGACACACAAATGACGCGTCATTCATGTCAATTAAGTCATTCGTGTGACATTAAAAATATTGAAATTGACCCTTGTAGAAGATTCGTAGCGCAACGCAACGCTATTTGCAGCATGCCGTAACAACGTTTAGCAGATTGGAATCGCTTGCAACGCTATTTGCAGCGTATCATGTGTCACAAAAATCGTGAAATCGACCCAGTTGTAGTCTTAAAACTAAAACACACTTTTAAAAGGTATTTTAGTCGGAACTTTAGATTCATGCATACATGGTATTTAGTTACAAGCGGAGCCAATATAAGGGTGAAAAACGCCCACAGTACCTCCTCCCGTCCTCGCCACTCCCGCACCCGTCCCCGCTGACGCTGGCGTCCCTCTCGTCGCTGTCGTCGAAGCCGTGCCCGTAGCCGCTGCTGCCGTGGCCGCTGCTGCCGTACCCGCTGTCACCGTGGCCGCTGCTGCCGTAACCGCTGTTGTAGCCGCGTCTAGTCCTTGCTGGGGGAACAGCTGTTAGTTTTGTGGGTACAACAACAACAAACCCGTTATTATGAAAAAAAATGGGGGAGGAAGTTGCTCACGTCCGAAGGAAATACTTGCACCTACACCCCTTCATGTCCTTCCCGAGAAGAGCAAACGAGCTAAAAAACAAACCTAACATTTCCATGTTGTCGAAGGACAACATGTTAAAATCAGGGAAATCTACAAAACACGTGACATTGACGAAAAACGCCGTCGCAGTAATAGAGGAATTTAGAATTAATTACGATAGATAAATTGTACGTAGAAACACAATTTATCAGGTCTATCGGATTTTGATATGCCCAGAAGACATCAAAGTCATAATTTAACATAATTAAAGGTAAGAAGGTCTTTACCTTACTAAAGAGGGATCTGATAAAAGAAGTAGAGATCATTGCTTACGAAGCCTAAACTCTGCAGTTGGGTTAATAGTTAAATATAATAAAATGTTGTTTCCGACAATTTTTCATTTGTTTTTCTTTATGTCAAATGAGTTAATCTAATGGTGAAATTCAATACATTTTAAAGGTGTAAAAAAAGGAAGACATGCAACGATAGCCGTGTTTTTTTAAATGTTGTTTATGAACCTAATACAGTGTCAGTAAAAGTAGCACAAAATCCGAATTGTTTTAAGTCAAAGATGCACCTTTTTGTTCGAGCGGTTACGGCCTTCATACAAAATACGAAGAAACTTTTTACCCGGCCTAATATATTTTGCATAACAGCGGTTTGCATAACCAAAGGGGTACGTATCCTAAAACCCGATATCGAAACACCAAATAGCTCATCTGCAATGCAAGTGTGGATGCTGTCACTCACCAGGACTTGCGCAGCTCAGTTTCAAGACAGACAGCATCAGAAGAACGACGACCAGTAGCCGTACCATGGTTGCACAATGCCTCTATTGTTCTATATCTGCTATATATACCATCATAGTAGGAGCAGGATGGACGGACACGGTGCATAATCGCCCTCGTATGACATGCTATCAAGGTGTCACAGTATGACAGCCAAAATTTTTGGTCAGCATCATCGCTTTGATATGTGAAGGATGGGTAATTACGATCTGAGCATTTTTTTATTGAGGCATTGTTTATTTTGAGGGTTAAGAAAATAGTGGACATCTACACATTTCCCTAAAAGGCAATTAGCTACCTAAATTAATTATTAAATGTGGTTAATAGATTCAAGATTATCATAATTTGAGAGTATTGTACTACTAGTATGTACAGGTAAGTCAGCCAAAATGACCAGTCAGTGACAATGACGCGAGGAAAACGCTCAATTTTACATAACATAACATAGCGTCACACTTTTTCCCATACGGGGTGGCAGAGGCAAAACTCTGCAGGGGGCTAAGCCATCGCTATGGAGTAATGAAGGTTTCCTCACGGTGTTTTCCATCACCGTTAGAGCGTCCGTATAACGTACTTAAGATAAATGATTTATCTCTTTTGTATATGGCCCGTGCCGGAATTCGAACCTGGATCTCCTGCATAAGAAGCAAGTGTGAAACCCACTAGACCACGCAGCTCATAGCTCAACTTTATGTATGTGTCCATTCTATTCATGCGTTTAGAGTAACTTTTTGCCAAACGGGACCCTATTACTAAGCCTCCGCTGTCTGTCTGTCTGTCTGTCTGTCTGTCCGTCTGTCACCAGGCTCTGTCTCTCATGAAACGTGATAGCTAGACAGTTAAAATTTTCACAGATGATGTATTTTTGTTGCCGCTGTAAAAACAGATTATAATAAATACTAGAGGAGGCTCCCGTACAACATTGCACTTTTTATAGATGATGGTACGGAACCCTTCGTCGCGAGTCCGTCTCGCACTTGGCTGGTTTTTTAAGGCAATTTTTGGCATGAATTATTGAATCTTGCTTTATTTGCGCTGCTGAAATCCAGGACCTGTTCAATGCTGGAGTCTCACCATTTGCAATCATCCGTCTGTCTCCATGCAACAAACACCTGCCACCTTTTTCGGGTCATTCAAACAATTTATATGGCCATAACTATAATAGCTATATCTAAAACCAAAAAAAAGCAGTATTTTTCTATACTCTCTCATTGTATTTCATGGAACAGAGCGACAACAACATATCTTTGTATATTAAATATTAATAAATTCTAGACATGATTGTTACTGGATTTGTTCATTATCTTTCCAATGTGTTTAACGAAACACGTGAGCTCTTGCGAAGTCAGGGTCCTTGCTTAGTTTCATTGGTTGATTTGCGTCTGCAAAAAGAAATATTACATCTTAAAATAAATTTTACAGATTAACAGTTATACTTTTTTAACCAGCCTATAGTATGGAGAAAGGTATAGTTAGATTCATATTTATTTTCTGAATAACAAAGGTCAATTATGTGGATCAATCCCTTTCCAAGCGAAACAAGGAAAGGGAGATTGTCGCAACGTTGTCATCAATACTTCGCGGTCTCGTGTATAAGTGGGTATAAGTTCGCTGTTGTTTTACAAATTAAAACATGTTATATACAAGTTTATCTGTAACTCAACTTCGAGAGAGTACCAAGAGATAGGCCTGCTTACACAGGGTCTGGCAAAAAAAAAGCCAATTTAGGTACTTATACATATTGGATTACATATTAAATACATTGTCCAATCATTGTCACTGTAAATGGCGGAATGGACAACGTTTCAAAAATTTGACCAGCTGGTTTTAACAGCTTTTATGAAAATAGATGGAAAACAATGGGACACGTATTTTTTATTTTAGTGTTTAATCTTATTTTTAAGAGATAAATAACGATTTTTAGAGTTACTCATTCTATTAGGGTGTAAGGAAAATGTCAGGATTATAAATACCAATGTTTGAACGCCTTACGGCAGATCATAGTGATACACATGTCAACATTTTACTACCATCCAACAACCTATGTTTCATCAAACAATAAATATCTTTATCTTTATCTTTATAAAACGTTCAACCTTTGCCCGTCATAGAAAAAAATAACAACCAGTGACAATTATTAAGATGACAAATGACTGATAGTTATTTTTTATTTTATGCTAGCTTGTAATAAAAAAATCTGAAAAAAATCTAACCGCCGTAGCCAGAGTCATTTAATGAATCATTAAGGATTACTAAGTAAACGATATTGTATGTAAATTCAAATTTGGAACTGATTTAATGGTTGATTAAATCTCTCTGAGTGCGGCGGTAAGAGCTTAGAACACTTAAATCTCGAAATGGTTTTCTAATTTTAGTACCTTATCAAAATGAAACGTTGTACATTAATATTGTTATAAATTACTTACAGATGAGCGGTTAATTAAACTTAGATAGCATTAAATATTAATATGGATTTCGGGTATCTATGGGACAAATAAGACCACTCTCAAAAGTCTCGTGATATCACCAAGAGCCCTACCAAGACCAAGTTACATCGAGTTCGGGAATCGGTTCAATTCAATTCAATTTAAATTTATTGCAATTCAATTCAATTGCTTGGTTATTCGTAATACCTTTTCAAAGATACTCGATATTAGTATTTGCCCTTTCCGCCGCCGCCGCCGTGACCGCTGCTGCCCCCGCCGTGGCCACCGCTGCTGCCGCCTTGGCCGCCACCGCTGCCGCCTCCGTAGCCGCCACCGCTGCTGCCACCGTGGCCGCCGCCACTGCTGCCACCACCACTGCTTCCATGGCCGCCACCGCCACCGCTACTTCCCCCGTGGCCACTGCCACCCGACCCACTGCCGCCGCCGCCGCCGTAACCTGGAATCGAAATAGTCGCCGTCAATCACAAGTATCACTTAAAACTTAGAGTCGAGTGGGACCATAGAGTTTGCATCCTCCTTTCTATGGGTGGGACCAACAAGATACGCCCGCGCATACTGGCATCAACATCAATGTGTGTGCCATCCGTGGTTATTTTATTACGAACTCTACTTATAAATATTTGAATAGGATGATCAATATAAATCAATAATCACTTAATGGATATATATACCTACTTAAGTTATAGATGTTAGACATTCAATTAATGTAACATACACCTCTAAACTATGTAGAAACAATTGAAAACATTTAATTTAACTTACCTGGGGCGGCATAAACACACACTAAAAGGCACACAGCCAATACAACCAACGTTAGACGAGCCATTTTATTCTCTGTACCCTCTTGCGTCCAGAATAGCCTTTTATACACAGATGATTAGGTATGGGTTATCTCATACCATTCAAATATTTGGCTAACAAAAAAGTTGTCTGGTTTTTTTATAGCACAGTTTTTATGTTTTTACTGCCCGATACGCAATAGTCAATCAATTATCTACACAGACTCAATAATACCAGTCATTGTTTTGGCTATTATCACTGACTTATTAGGGATCCTTGGCTAGCTTTAAGTAATTAAGTAACTTTACTTTACAGGCCACCTGCCAGCTGGATGGTCCGCTGACACAATAGACATTCATTGACGTCTTAGTACTCACTATCAGCCTTGGACATTTTTATCCAGGAGAGGAGCCACTAGAAAGGGAAGCATTCACCTATTCCTATACACTTTTAGAATACAGAATATAGGACAACATTGTTCTGTAGTAAAAAATAATCGGTCAAGTGCGAGTCGGAATCGCACAAGACCATTATCCATACCATCGTACAACACAACTTATGCAACAATAAAACAAAAACAAAAAGAAAATTAAAATCAATGTTGTATGTTGTATGGGGACCCTCTTTAATTTGTATATCTCTCGTATTTGTTGTTGTTGCGGCAACAGATATGTGTATACACATTCTGTGAAAATTTCAACTTTCTAGCTATTACGGTTCGTGCTCTAGGACCCGCTGACGGACAGACAGACAGACGGACAGCGTGGGCTTAGTAATAGGGTCCCGTTTGGCACCCTCCGGGACACTTCGGGTACGGTGCCCTGAAAATTATTAGGAAATATGTGCCCCGATTGCGCCTACAGTCTATTCGTGTTATGAATGCAGTGAAATTTAATACACACCTTCGCGTTCGAAAGTTTGCCTTCAACTGGTCAATGTGAACTTGACTTGATAATTGGAAACGATTTGATTGGTTACGGGGCGTGGCTAGGCCGCCGGACAGTGATGACTTTACTGCATTCTTATCACGAATACACTATAGACGGATGGACCGATTTAGAAAAATATTTTTTTGTTTGAAAGGGTTTACCTTCCCATTGGTACCATGGACCACCAGGTCGGGATCTGATGATGGAATCCTGGAGAAATCGAGGGAACTCTTCAAATATTATAGGCAAACCTATAGTGATTTTTGTGTTTTTAGTAATAACTCGTGCATTTACTCACGGTAAGCATAATATTGTGATGCGGAACTGATGATGAAGACCACACATGACCACCAGCTCTGCTCAATACTAGGTACAAATACAATCTACTATGCGTGGCTGACGGGCAACGCATAGCCTAAACCGGTGGACCTAGAGCCACGAAACTTTATACAGGGGTTCCTTATGTAGCGTAGGGTAGCACTGAGATGGGATTTAACGAAATTAATTCCCCAAGGGGGGGAAATAGGGGGTTACAGTTTGTATTAAACTCAATGTAATCAAATTGGGTTTGTGGAAGTCGGTTTTTTCTAAAGTTTACTTTTTGTTTCAATTATACTATACCTTACTTGTTATAGTAAATAGTAGCAATATAATAATATATCCTTTCATGATGACTGATGATGATGACGTGATGGTTCAAATCGGAAAAGTAACCAGTCTATCAACTTTATTTATATCTAGGTAATTTGTGTACAAGTTATTTAGCTAGGGTATAATCGGCAACTACTTCCCATCCCTATTTTAAATTCTATAGCGTATGGAATACGAATGATTTCATTTAGAGGTACAGCAATGTTTAGATTGTCATAATCAATTTCATACTAGATAGGTAAGTAGTTACTGCTAAATGAAACAGAGAACTTATTATTGACTTTGTTTAATTATTAGCAGAAAACGAAACGCATTGAGAGACGGTTGAACTAATTGTTACCAGTTGCCTATGAAATTGCATCCTTTTCCTAATTCTGAATCAATCAATGACCAACCTTATAAGGCTCGCGGAATGTCACCGGGTCGGTAGCTGGCCAGGCTGGATTTTACCAACAAAAAGTTTTGCGAAAATAACTATCCCGGGGATAATTTGTATGACAATGACAGTTCAAAATGAGGTCATTCTATGAAAAAGTAGAAGATACTCTCGAGTAAAAAGTTACTCTGCGTTGGTAAAATTCGCTCTAAGGTTGGATTTTACCAACATAAAGTTATGCGAAAAAAAGTAACTATATTTTTTTTTCTTTTTCACTGCTGGGCAAAGGCCTCCCCATTTCGAGCCCACACATCTCTAGTCGGAGCTAGATTGACCCACTCTGGTTGGAACTACATATATACCGGGGATAATTTGTTTCAAAATGAGGTCATTCTATGAAAAAGTAGAAGATAGTAAAACTTACTCTTCGTTGGTAAAATTCGCTTTAGGAGGGTGACATTTAATTAGCTGACCATATTTTGGGGAATGATAGTAACCATCATTATGTAAAAATATCTAATGGTTTAACTAGAAGAAATCTTTGTAAGAGTGAAACTCGCATTTAAAAGCAAATAAAATTTATTTTTAAGTCACGTCGTATTTTCTTTTTGATTTTGAATGCAAAACATATCTCCAGATCTAAACAACTAAAAGCGATGCCACACGGGTGTTGCCACTGCGTAACGTCATCGCAACGCAGGAATTTTAACGGACTGAGTGCCATGCCACCATCCAACATTGCGGCGTCACTACGTCGCGCGTCGTTACAGCGTTGGTGTGGAGTCTGTCAGTCAGTCCATATTGACTGCGTTGCGTTGTCGTTCCCTCGCACGTCTCCCGGCCCCTTCGCCCCCGCGTGCGTGTGGTTGAGATTTAGTCCCCTCTCCGCCCCTTTTCCGTTGCCGCTGCGTTGCGTCGCCGTCGCTACGGCATCGGAGCGGTTACGCCTACTTATTCTGAACCACAAATTACACGGGGGCGGGGGGTGTGTGGTACGACACTGTATGTCTCGTCAGTCGCAGGCAGGCAACTAACCAGCTAATTCTAGAATCGCGTCAGCACCCCGTCTCCCGGCCCCTTCGCCCCCGCGTGCGTGTGGTTGAGATTTAGTGCGACTTGCACCAGACTTTTGACAGCCGCTAAATGCAGTTTGCATTTAAGTACAACACGGTCAAGTTACGAAGTCAAACACGACCATTTTATTGTTTGTCAGCCATGATCCCACTCAACATGGCCACGTTGTGTTTATAATCCATTTAGCGGCTGTCTAAAGTCTGGTGCAAGTGGTACTTAATGTAAAGATACGGAGCGAATTCGCTACGTTGCGTCGCAGCGACACGACACGACGACATGACGCAGCGGCAACGTCCTTGTGACATCTCATCGGACACTCCATATTCTATCCGGGTCTTTTTTTTGGAGTGTTCCACTTACAAATCACACACCCTCCTTTTCCTCTCTTCCACAATTTTTCCTTAGAGTCAACATTATCGGCAAATGAGGCTTCGAGTTCGCCATTATTATCATAATGATCAACTCTATCAACAACATCTGTTTCAGATCTTGCATATTTGTTGAGATCGGTGTTCGGTGGTATGATCAGCACTGCGTATGTAGATTGTTTGGGAAGTTCCTGGTCCCGTGGTAAAACTCCGGCTGATGTTACTGTGAAATTATAAAATTTAAAATAAAATTAAAAGTAAAAAAAAAACATTTTTAATGCGTCATTTATACGATAACAAAGCTTGTAGCAAATAAAATGACGCAAATGATTGAATTTAAATTTAAATTTCTACTTTTTGGGGCATTAAATAAAAGATTTATTTAACCCCTTCGTTGACACATCTTATCTACCTATTGTTCTCCATTGTTCGGTTGGTCGACCGGTGTGCTTCTGAGAGTGAACTAGAAATGATTTTTTACTTTTAATTTATTTTTTACTTTTATTATTATTTAGATTTTTATGCTGAGTTTTCACTAGTCTTCACAAAATAAAAGGCCCGTTTTGACAGATCACGCCCATGAAGTTTTAACCTCTAATGCGTTAGGTAATAAAAGCCAACTGTTGCGTATAAGCAAAGCGTACAAGTTGCACTTAGCAACCGCTTCTATTGCCTACGCATTAGGGGTTAAGACTTCATGGGCGTGAACTGTCAAAACGGGCCTTTTATTTTGTAAAGACTTTTCCCAAACAAATTCTCCATACATTTATTTTGAAAAAATATATCTAAATCACGTATTTTTGGGTAACATTTCGTCAGTCACTATTTTTTGGCTTTGTATTAATTAACCTAAGCTATATCGATACGAAAAATAGACATTTTAGAATCCACAGTGGCTGTGTCTCCTCCAAATTTTTATTTAAAATTTTGATTTCAATTTAATAAAAAAAACGGATTAGTAATCGCTATAAATATGTAGCATGTCAAAAAATCATAAAAATAGTTCTAAAACATTCTTAGAGGATATAACGGCCCGCCCTGCGATTATGTAGATATGGTCAGTTTTCACTAATTCTCCATACATTAATTTTGAAAAAATCAAATTCTCGTATATTTTTTGGCTTTGTATTGATTAACTTAAGCTATATCGATAAAAATGGACACTTATAATACACAGTGGCTGTGACTTTTTAACAACTTTGGACCCCCCCCCCCACGCCAGCTGTCCCAGAACCTGGTTGACTGTCGACCAGACTATTGATATACAACCTATTTACTATGACCTGATATTAAAATATCAGCCTTCATAAAACTGTTGCAGTTTTGATCCCTGAGCTCTCCGACTATTAGTGTGTAATTTAGTAGCTAAACCTGTCTAAACTTGAGACAGGTTTAGCTACTAAATTATACATTATACTCGCTACTAAACTAATGGCCAATCCCAATAACCTATCTTTTAACCATAATCCGCAGATTTGAGATTGCTAGTGTCAATTTTGACATAAATCCCGTAGCGCAACTGTCAAATGTAACCATCACGGATAGAGATAGGTTATTGGGATCGGCCGTATAACTGAGTATATTAGCCTAATGCGAACAAGAACCACTAAAATCAGAGTTTGTACTTGGTTTTTATGTTAGGTGGATAAACGGAAAACCTTTTATAACCGTAATTAAACTTACCCGTTATAGTAAATATCAGCGAGATAATAATAGATGCCTTCATGATGACTGCTTATGATGGTTCAAATTTAATCAACTTTATATACACCTGGGTAACATAAACAACAAGTTCTTATTCAATTAAGTAGCATTTTTTACATTGCATCCATATTATAGATTCTATTGCGGACGAATATGATTGATGTCACAACATGAGGTGCTGAATATTTGCAGATGTAGTGCAGAGTATCATAATCAATTTCATACTGACCCATGGATTTTAATTGAAATTTGACTTTTAATTGAAATTGTGTATCTCCGAAATAGATAATGTAACGCAATAACTTGAGATGGTTGAACGAATTGTCAATTAATTAATTAATAAGCAGTTCAGTATTTATAATTATTTTTGTACTTATACGCATGCTACGGGTGCTAGAATCATAAAACAAGACAAAAGATTTATTAAATCATCAACAAGAGTTTCAGAGTACAATATCTGGGGACCGAGCTTTGCTCGGCGGTTGGTGGTGCAAACACAATAAAATATTATATTTCATATGCATCAGACTGCATTGATGACATCAATCAATATGCTGCACTGTTTTTAAACAGATGCAAACGAAACTTAAGTGTTTCGTCCATAGGACAAAACGTTATTTGCTTGTAAGGTCGTTTTTGAGCCAAGATTTGTATAGGACACAACACGTTTTGCCAAAAATCTAAAACACAGAAACGTTGCTATTTAGAAAATGGAGGGAATGTCAATCATACTTTTTTTACTTTTTGTGACAAAACACGTTTTGCTTTTTATCTCCTCATCTATAGATGTCAGACTTTGTGTGTATTCTAAAACGTGTATCTGTTACCGTTAGATTAGAGTGCGCAAAATCAGACCAGATTATCAGTTAGGGTGCACATTAACTACGAAATGCGCACATTACTTGGCTGAGTCCGTTAAAGTGCGCAAAATTGTTTCATTTCTCGCTTTAAACGAAACCAACTTCTTAGGTCAATATTTCTACTGAAAAACCTTCGGCTAGAGTAGGTTATTGTGGCTAAATTTCAATTGTGTTAGGTCAGGTTGGAACTTAGAAGAAGCAAAACCGGAGCGAGCGGAGCGGAGCTAAACGTATGTAAACAAAACGGGACGAAAGTTTTTTGCTCACCGTCTTTCGCACTTTAACGAACACACTAAGTAAAGTGCGAATATAATTTTAAGTAAAATTGCGCAGTCGGGTCGTACCCGTTAATTTGCACAATTTACCTAGTTAGTGCACATTAACGGGTTTCACACTCTAACGGTAACTTAACTGTGTCTATAGGATGATAAATATTGTGGAACGACTGTCATTTGACATCGGGCATCTTGTGATTGCGATTTGCGACTGATTGTTTCCGATGTAGGTATTCGGTATTCAGTATATATTATTGCATATTTTATTGCATGAATGTCATGTTACAAGTACTTCTTACAAGTACTTCTGTTACGACTTGGTTGTAGTCGACCGCCCTTGCATGAAACCATGTTGTTGAGGACTGAAAGCGTGTTTGAGCGCATTATAGGTTTGCTTCTAAACTATTCTTTCGAGTATTTTGGCAAAAACACAAAGCTTTGAGATCAGGCGGTAGTGTTCTACTTAAGTCTTAGAGTCCTTTTTATGTATTGGTGTTATCAATGCGGATTTCCAGACGATAGGTACGATACCTTCTTGTAAGGATCTTTTAAAAAGTAAGCAGAGTGGTCGTGATAATAATATACTATTCGCGCATCTCCTATTAATTAGTATTGGGTGAATATCATTCGGCCCAGGAGCATGATTCTCGCGCATTCGATATCTACACCTAAATCGAGTCATTTTGTAGGGGAATCTGTCAATATAGGTCTCGAATCGAAGGCGCGAGAATTGTGTTCCACCTTGGTTGTTATCTAATGTTTTGGATAGTTTGTTAACGTCACGTTCGAGGACTTCCCGAGGCTGATGTGGATGAGCCTATGTCGTAGAGATCGGCGTGGGGACATGCGATGCTATTATTTTCTAGGTAGATGAGAAGAAATCGGCAAAAGCGCCACATAGCCCCTCTCCGGTGACGTGAGTTCGGACACCATGATACCAATATAAGAATAGGGAAAAATCAGATTGCATTTCGATTATATTTTTGTTTGTTTCTGAGTATTCTGTGTAAAGGTGCACCTGAATTAAATCGAAAAGTTGAGCCCAAAGAGCGAAATCACATGTCTAGCATGGCGAATATGTTTATGTTTCTTCTGAGTATGCTGTGTACGAGTTAAAGTGCACCTGAATGAAATCGAAGAGTTGAGTAAAAAAAATAAAACTTTAAACCCCTGAAATAAATTAAATATTACATGCAGAGTCAGCCACCCAGAAAAAAATACGCGTGTAGCACCGTACACGTGTTAGATGTAAAACTTCTGTAGCTAGATCATTAAGTGGTACCTATACTATACACCTATACCTACCTATACTAAAAGAGATTTAAATTTCCAATTTTGAGATCCAATCTCTGCTTCAAGTTACTTTTAAGTTTCAGACGTCCGATTATTTGAAATTATTTTATCCTTGTACTTACTTTTAATACGTCATGTCATTTATTTCCCACCATTCCTTATCTACAATTTGTCGCGCTCGTGGTGATATACTTAACTCATTCAATAGTGTCACTACTATTTGCATCTCGCTCAGATTATATACCATCTGACGTCACGTCTTTAAGCCGTCTCGCTCAAATGTATGCATTGCTTTGCTTGTTTTAGAAATCCATATCGACCCGTGTGACATTGATGAAACTCTTTTCTTACAAACTGTATGGATCGCATCGCACAGCTGTCAAACATAAGTTCTGGTTCCAACAAAGAGGTTGAACGAAGTAGTTTTTGGTCACGTCACTGGTTGTGTTTGTCCCAGCCAGTGGCGGCGGCGGCGGTGGCGGCGCCATCTTGGCCATACCGGAAATCAAGAACTCGTGGAAGAATGCTTAAAATAATTTTTATTTGTTAACGTTTCATCAGGTTTTTCTCTCACTAATTAACATTCTTTATTGTACGAATGTATTATTATCTTATCTGATTAGTTAAAAACCGTATTGAAAATAGTTGCGGTTTTAAAAGTCTTCAGCCGACCCTGACGTCACCGATTCCAATTTCCGTTACATTTCTTAGCCACTCGTGATAGCACCCGGCTAGTAGCATTTGAAAAGCAAATATATGAATAACCCACAGTTGAGAGGTTAAATAAATTTTACCCCCGTGCCCTAAGAAGTTTTACTTCAAAAATGTAATGGCTAGCTAGCATGGCAAATATTTTCTGTTTCTTCTGAGTATTCTGTGTAAAACGTGCACCTGAATAAAAATTCACCCACCCCTGTATCCGCCATTGATCTGAACATGCTTTTCTAACGCACCCTGAGTTACTTACTAGATATTTTCAATAAACTGACTAATTATGTTCCTAGTTTTTATATTTTTAACCGACTTCCCAAAGGAGGAGGTTTACAATTCGTCCAAATGATTTATTTTTTATTTGTATGTATGTGCCCCGTAGCACCTAGACGGATGGACCGATTTGGAATATTATTTTTTTGTTTGAAAGGGTTTTCCTTCCCATTGGTTCCATTGTTGTTGTTTGTGTGTCCTTATAGCTTAAGTGAATTTTATAATTTTGACATTGAATCCTGTGTATATGACATTTTGAAATTATCTCCCAATTCTAACTGACGTTCGGTGTATTGTGTTGTCGGAGTAATGCTGACGGAGTAGTGTTTAAGATTCCATTATATGACCTATATCAATCTAAATACAATTAATTTCTAAATTACTATTATTAATTAATGTGTACATAATATTCATTTCATGTAAATACTTATTTTATTCTAAATTGCTACACCCTATGGGTAAAATTACATAGTACCTACTTGTGATGCGAAATGTAACACCTACATCAAACATGTAATTTATTGCAATAAACAAATTGAATTGAATTGAATTGAATTGACATCAGGTCTGGGATCTAGGATCTGATGATGGGATCCTGGTGAAATCGAGGGAACTCTTCGAATATTATAGGCAGACCTATAGTGATTTTTGTGTTTTTAGTAATAACTCGTGCATTTACTCACGGTAAGCATAATATTGTGATGCGGAACTGATGATGAAGACCACATATGGCCACCAGAACTGCTCAATACTAGGTATGTACAAATACAATGCGTGGCTGACGGGCAGGCAACGCATAGCCTTAACCGGTGGACCTAGAGCCATGAAACTTTGTATAGAGCTTCATTGGTAGCGTGGGGTAGCACTGAGATTGGATTTGACCAAATTAATTCCCCAAGGGGGGGGGGGGGGAATAAGGGGTTACAGTTTGTATTAAACTCAATCTAATCAAATAGGGTTTGTGGAAGTCGGTTTTTTCTAAAGTTTACTTTTTGTTTCAATTATTAGGCATATGTAGTAGAAATTCGTGAATTGAAACTGAACCCTTCACCAACAAGATACTCACTCAGCGTCTGCAAGCCTACCTACCACTATTAATAGGCTTCTTGGCCGGTTCGTTGTGTTTGGGTATAAATAAAATAATGAATAAGTATCACTTTCTATGTTAACCGTATAAGTATATTGCATTTTTACATAGAAGAAAGCAATTCTGTATACTAATTTGGTAATAGTAACCTAATTAGTATTCTAGATTATCACATTTTAGCATTTGGAACTTCAGAATCCGTCTTTGTACTGGTTCGGGTTTGTAGTTATTGCTTCATCAGCGACTGTAACAAAATAATAGTTGGTATTCAATACGGTATAATACCTTACTTAGGTAGGTAGGTAGGTGCTCATAATGTTGATGATTTTACAACATATAGTATCTGTGGTATAACATAGTTGTACTACACAAATTGTACAGTAGGTACATACTTGTATGTAACTCATACCTCAGTAGTAGCACAGAATAGGAAGCAGTAGTATCTTGTTTCTTTGAAAACGATCTTTGTGCGAAAAGCGTCAAATCCTTTGTGATTCTTGTTTTTGATTGATTTTAATTCGGCACAAGTGAAAACAAATAAGAATCGAAAAGATTGACCCACGTTTTAGGCGACATAATAAAACTTTTACCTACGTAAATATTGCTCGTAATATTATTAGTTTTATCTATCTTTAATTTAATAAACAAACGAGTCTCACCCGTATCCACCCTTATGTCCTCCGTAGCCGCCACTGCTGCCGCTGCTGCTAGCGGACGCGGAGGCGCTGGACTGCGACTGCGAGCTGCTGTAGCCGCCGCTCCCGCCATGTCCACCGCCGCCGCTCCCGCCGTGACCGCCGCCGCCGCTCCCGCCATGACCGCCGCCGCCGCTACCGCCGTGACCGCCGCCGCCGTGACCGCCGCCACCGCTCTGCCCACCGGAACCGCCGCTTCCGCCGTGACCGCCACCGCTCGAGCCGCCACCAAAACCGCTGTCGCCGCTGAAGCCACCGCTTCCTCCGTGTCCACCGCCACCGCCGCCACCGTGTCCACCGCCGCCGCCGCCTCCGTTGCCACCGCCAAATCCACCGCTTCCACCATAGCCGTCGCTGGAGCCACTGCTGAGGCCAGCACTTCCGCCGTATCCTCCGCTACCACCATGGCCGCCTCCGTGGCCACCGCCTCCGCCACCGCCATTTCCGCCTCCAAAGCCACCGCTTCCACCGTGGCCGCCACCACCGCTGTTGCCGCCTCCGAAGCCGCCGCTTCCACCGCCGCCGGAGTCTCCGCCGAATCCGCCGCCTCCGCCTTTTCCGCCGGCACCACCGCCTCCGAATCCACCGCCGAATCCACCGCCATAGCCGCCGCCACCGCCGTAACCGCCGCCGCCGCCGCCGCTCAGACCACCTCCCCCGTAACCACCACGACGAACTCGCTCTGAAATTACATTTGATTTTGAGACTACAACTAAAAGCTATGTTCACAGCCAAATAGGTACTTATTTGTGGCGCGGAAGAAACGAAAACATACAAAAAAATAAAGGTAATCTTATTTTCTTGTATAAGTACTTGGGTATTGTTAAAGTTGTAGTATAGTATAAGTTTTTACCCTGCGTAAAATACTCCTGGGTAATTAATTTACTGCTTCACATATTGGACTCCGATGGTTCTCAGAGGGAGAAACAAGCCTTACAAAGACCGGAGTTCATACCAAAGTCCGTGACTTTGAAATTCTGTGGCGCGTTGAGAATGGCGCCAAATGCGACCAATCAAAAGCCCGTGGTCGAACTATTCACAACTATATTAATGGGGTGCTCAGTTGCTCATATGCCCGCGGTGTTCGAGGGTCTTCACAAGGAAGGTTGGCTACATAAGCCACATGCGAGCCCACGAGCGACGTCTAAAGACGACAAGTTGAAGCGGTCACCGTGACCGAAATCGGTCGGATCACATCATCAAGTTTGTAACCACTTTTAGTCAGTATTTCAACAGTCCTGATAAGTTATGGGAATAAGAAGTCTAGATCATTATATGTATTGAATATTCGTAATTTCTTCACAATAAAAACTAATAGGAAATGTACTTTGCTAATTGTGTTACTTAAATGAGCATTTACCTGCATGAGTGCAGACGAGGGCCACGGCCAATGTTGCTAGCAAGAGACGCGCCATCTTAGTACTGTGCCTCCTTCTATCCTGGGTCAGTTTATATACAAAGCTGATTATGTCATACTCTACCAGTTTCGGCTTCAAATCTTGAGAACGAGCTAGTTTTTTTGCACCACTTGTGGGGTTTTTTTTACTACTCTATATTATTGTTTTTAATAATCAGAGATCCTTCGAGTTAGACATTTCAAGAGGTCATTTTATAAGGGATTGAAAGATAAAATGCAGAGAATTTTAGAAATATTTATGTGAGCATGTCAGATTGTCAG
Organism: Argyresthia albistria; assembly: GCA_963457715.1. NCBI lineage: Eukaryota > Metazoa > Arthropoda > Insecta > Lepidoptera > Argyresthiidae > Argyresthia > Argyresthia albistria. Next base: position 1,893,685 of record OY735252.1, on the reverse strand, counting down.
CCGACGGCAGGATGTTAGAAAAGTTATTCCGCTTGGTAGCGCTGCTGTATACCTGTCACTCATATATCAATTATCCTGCCATTGAGTTTGAGTGGGTTCTAGAATGTTGACGAAGAGGCGTAAAATGTAGGGCTACGTTCTTGCAGGACATTAGAGGGTGAATATTATGTAAATCAATTTATATAAGGGAATATTAAACGATATTTTACATATGAATGTGTATATACTTATACAATTAGTTACTTATAATTTCATAATTTCTTTATTGCAGAAAAATTACATAGGACAAAAATACATAGTAAAGGTGTACCAAGGCAAGCTTATCTAGTAAGAGATCTCTTCCAGCAAACCAGTTATGGATGAGACAGGTGGTTTTCTGAGTAGGGGGTGATGACTGACTAATGTGTACAAAAACAATATCTAATACTTAGTTATTATATGTGTACAATAAACTTATACTTATATTTGACAAATCCAAACAAAAATACAAGGAACCCTCCAAATACTTCAGTTATAAGTAAATGCTTCACTTTTTTCCCCTCATATGATATGAAGCAGTAACAAGATGGAAGTTGAGATATTTTTATGAATAAGTTTCACGTCTCGGCGGTTCTTGGGATTGTCCGAGTGTGTGCCTAAAGTTTTTGTTCCACGTTTTTGTTCCGAATCTTCGCTGCGATGATAAACAAATAAATATTTCGTAGAATTGAACCCGTGTGAGTTTACTGACTTCGGTGTATGGGGAAGTACACTTAAATACTTAATTAAGGATATCACTGCTAAGTTACATCAATACTTAATTGCCTGTAGCACTAGGGATAGAGAATGGAGAGTGGTTTCTGAAAATAATCATTGTCATTGTAAGTGGGTTTCGTTCATGTTTTTTTTTGTGTGAATTGTAAGAATCCTATCCTCTAGACGCCTCGCGTGATTTAAAAAGTGTCAAATAAATCATGTCCTAAAGGCCGAACATATTTTGAGCCCGTGTCCGACTACGGCCGGACGTCTTTTACAAAGCATCAATTCCCATGTATTTGTTTTTTCCTGCTAATGCGCTGCTGGACACGTGATTGGTTGCAGCCAATCAAATTTAAGTAATGGCGATAGTTTATCCTTGAGCTTCAACAAAAATTTTGTACCTAGTGGCCGCCATTTCTGCGACACATCCTCTGGAGTTCACAGCAATGGTAACATGTCGACGACTCCGTTAGTAAAACATAGAATTTTATCGTTAAATTCACTTGTTTTGATTAAGAACTTTTGTGGGAACAGTAATAAAGTATAACTGTTAAAAATATTTACTGCTTTTGAAAACTGAAAAAATTTTATTCAGCGAAATAATCCATCATAAATACTTTAAACCAATAGAAAGCTCATTCGGTCTTTATTCATGTAGAATTAAATCACTGTCGGCTTTAATGCTGAAAGTACTGTTGTACTAATTTCTGAGTAACGAGACTAAATAATGCAACAGACCTAGGCGTGACACCAAATTGCAGTTGTTTTAAGCTTTCAAAGTTTTACATAACTTTTTGATTATTACTTCTATTAGGCAATTTTTTGACGTAGTATCTCATTACTTACTTTTGGAAATTAATATTTAATTATAGTGATATTTAAGGAAAAATGTTACAAGGCTCGTGGTATATTGTGTAGTCTTGTGATTATTTAAAAAGATTTTGAACTATTTTGGACATAATTAATAAATATGATTGTTGTCTACCCTTTTTGTGGTTTTACATTCAATTATAAATGATTTTTTCAAATATATTCTTTAATTTATACCAAACCTTATTATGCCTTAAACTAGGGATATTGTAACCGCTCTTAATTCATTCTTACAAACCTGGTTTCTATCCCCGGCCGTAGCCCCCACCACGGCCGCCACCGAAGCCCCCTCCGCCGCCGCGGCCACCACCAAAACCGCCACCACGGCCGCCACCGAAGCCGCCACCAAAACCGCCGCCGAATCCACCGCCACGTCCGCCGCCGAAACCGCCGCCACGACCGCCGCCGCCGCCTCGACTAAACTCTGGCTCTGGGTATGGAATGTAATTTTTTGTACTTCTACCTTCTCCGTCATCATGTGGACGATAATCGTAAATCACAGTAATACAAACTGATAATAATAACTAATTGACCGAGCGAGCGAAGCGAGCGAAGCGTCTCCGTTTCAGGTTTGGGCAAAAATGCTTTCGTATGTCTGTCCGGTTGTTCTCCTCTACAGGTCGCATTTATGAACCGATTCTCGTGAAATTTTGTGAGCAGGTTGGAAAAATAAATAGAATTTTTTACTCGAGCCAGTTTTTAGATTTTTTTCAAAATGGCGGAGTTATGGGGTTTGAAAATGTAAAAAAAAAACCGATATAGCCCAATTGGCTTGACGGATTTTAACAAATGAGGTGTCGTTAGATTTTTGGAGATCGTGAGAGTGACACAGACCATATTATTTTAGTGAAAAGTCAATAGATTGTATTTCAAATCGCAAAATGTAGTTTACAAAGTTATTGGTGCGGCTACTTTCATACTGTATGTACGTAACCAGGTACATTCATAAGTTTGTATGTGTTATTGAAAGAAAATTATTGTGTGTTAGCAGTTCAGCTTTCCCACCGACATACTCGCGAGGTCTACAGCTCACAGAGCCACTAGTAATAATAGGCTGCATTACACGTTTGGCCAACGCTTTGGCCAAGCGTATAAAAACGCCCGATTTGCCTATTTTGTGGGTTTGTCATGTTCGTTTGCTGAGCGCGTTCAGTATTGTCCAGGAAATAAGTCTGAATACCTTGGAAGATGGTGATATAAATACCTTGGATGATAAAATCAAGAAGCTTCTTAATAGCTACAATTTGGCTCAATCTAACTCGTATCCGGGTAAAGGCCTGTTGGTGGGGTCATTAATGGGCTATAACTTTAATATTACGCGTGGATAGACGTGAAAAAATAGCCAGCACGATCAGCTCAGGGTCTACAAAATATAACTCACACAGTTAAAAACTTAAAAAACAAACCGACTTCAAGTTGCTACTTCCTCCCGCTCGGTATGCAAATGTCGTCTATTACTAACACGAAAACGAGCCTACGAACGAAATGGGACCAAACTATTGGGGTCTCCCTTACAAACAAAGAAAGAATGTTACGAAATTACGAAATTACGAATGTTTGAAATCTGTTCATAAATAATTTCAATGTAACAAACATAAAAAATACACAACCGAATTGAAAACCCCGCCTTTTTAGGGTTCCGATCCTTAGAAGGAAAAAAACAACCCTTATACTCGTAGGATCACTTTGTTGTCCGTCCGTCCGTCCATCTGTATGTCAAGACCTTTTATATCAAGAACGCGTGGACGTATCAAACTGAAATTTATATAATTGTTAAGGTTTGTATTCGCATACAGCTGTGAAAAAATCAACCTTCTAGGTCCACGCAATCGAACGCTACGACCTTTTATGCTGTAAAATTGTTGAATTTTCATAGTAATCGCAATGGACCCAAAACCTATAAGGTACTTCCCGTAGGCCTACAATCATGAAAATTGGCACAAAACAAGGTCTTATAGCACAAGTAAAGGGAAAAATCTGAAAACTGCAAATCTCTGTCTTTCTACAAAAAAAATCAATTTGGTTTACATGGATGACATCATACTTTAGTTTTTTATGTGGAAACCTAATTACACGTGTTACGCTCTCCAAGTGTGATCGGAACCTTTGGTGCGCGAGTCCTACTCGCACTTGACCGTTTATTTGAAGTCGGTTAGGTACAAACTGTTACTCTGTTACCAAGGGGGCTTTGTGATTCCGGACCTAGTTTGTGTGATTCAATAAAATAGCCTGAAAGTCCAAAACGAATTTATGGCTACGACTGGTATAATAGTAGTGTTGTTGTAAAAATGCTTTGCTTACTTACCAGGAGCTGCCATTGCGCAGACGAGCAGGGTGATGGCCAGAATTACCACTATTAGCAGTCGCGACATCATGTGGCACTGTGTATTCTTCGATCAAGGGGTTTTGCTTTTATATATCTTCAAAACCTCATATTTTTTACTCACTATTTGAAAAGGAGCAGGTAATGGCATTAGCAAACATTTTAATTTTCTTCCCCGATCGGTTATTGAACTAAGATTTAAGTAAAATCACCGAAGGACCAGTTGTGGTTGTGGTCAGTTTGTTCGTAAAAACCCAATTACTTATCATAATTCTCAGTAGGATTTACAATTAGTATTTGAGTAAACAAAAGTGATTAGACGTTTTCACAAAATACGAGAAGTGCAAGAGCAGAAGCGTATTATAATCTGAGTATAAAATATCAATCCCATCGTATTAATCTCTTGTTAGAGATAAGCTCGCCCTTTTACATGGTCTATCTTTTATAAGTTCTCTGTATGTCTGTTTTCACCTGCCTACCAACAATAAAGAAAATACGAAACTTATACTTCACTTGATCCACAGTTGAAAAAACTTAGGCTGTCACGTCATTTGATATGCTTTAAAGCCTGCTTTTAATTTGAAGATTTAAAGATGCCTATAATGATAAGAGTGCAGTAAAGTCCATTCGCTTCCACCTACAAGCAAATGTGAACATTATTAAAAAAAATAGGCAAGGTTATACAGTCATTAACTCATTATACTAATTATATCCTTTGACAAGAGGCTGGAGAGAGTGGGCTGCACGTGCCAAGGAGTAGGCTCGACCGTACGTAAGCGAATGAACTTTACTTCACTCGAAGATCTGTCTAACTGATCCAGGCTCATCTTAAAACTGCCCTCACTGTCTAGGTAGGGTAATTTATATCCTAACATCTTACTTTACCGTAGGAAAAATAATGCACTCATTCAGTTTTTTCATCGTTTATTTACGCGCTGTCACATATTTATAGGTATAAAGGCGTAACTAATAACATTACATTTGTATTCTTATAGGTGGATATAACAAAAAATAACGTATCAACAGAAATGCACAATCAGTCTGATTAGCGGCCGTATCCGCCAGCTTTACCCTTATAACCTCCATGGTTACTGTCGTCATTGCTAGTCCTGCTACCGCCGTAGCCCCCGCCACTGCCGCCACCGTAACCTCCCCCTCCTCCGCCACCGTAGCCTCCCCCGCTTCCACCACTGTAACCTCCCCCGCTACCACCACCGAAGCCACTACGGTCACCGCTATTACTATCACCATCTTTTCCTTTCCCATTGTAACCATCGTCACCGTTATCTTTTAGATTTTCTTTCTTCCCCCCACTACCGTACCCGCCGCCACTACCACCGCTTCCCATGTCTTTCTCGTCGTGGTCACCTTTCTGGTCTCCATGGCCGCTACTGCCTGAACTACCTTCATTTCCCTCCTTGTCGTTGCTGCTGCCGAATCCACCGCCGTAGCCGCCGCCGCTGCTGCTATATCCACCTCCACCTCCATAAACCCCATCATCACCGAACGAACCGGTGAATGCATAGCCTCCAGATTTGCCATCATCAGATACCGTATGGACTATCTTTTCGTTGTGTTTCGGACTGTGCTTGGCAATATTCTCGAAGTGTTCTCTTAAACCGGATCTGGCCGCATGCACCTGTCCTAGTATGTCACCGACTCCTAAGCTAATGCTTTCTAGTAGTTTTGCTGGGTGGAAGTTGCCTTCAAAGTGGCCGCTGCCATGTCCACCACTCGAGTGATCACCTTTGCCACCTCCATAGCCTCCTCCACTAATGCTTCCGAAGCCCCCACTAATACTTCCATGTCCACCGCCGCCACCGTTACTTGAGCCGCTACTTCCACTTTTGCTTTTCTTATCATCAGATCCTCCTCCGTATCCACCCCCGCTACCCCCTCCATAGCCACCCCCGCTGCTACTGCCAAAACTTCCACTCACGCTGCCATAACCACCGCCGCTACCACTATCGCCGCCGCCACCACCGCTGCTTGAACCGCCACTTCCACTATTGCTTTTCTTATCATCAGATCCTCCTCCGTATCCACCCCCGCTACCCCCTCCATAGCCACCCCCGCTGCTACTGCCAAAACTTGCGCTCACACTGCCATGACCGCCACCGCTACTGCTATCGCCGCCGCCACCGCTGCTTGAGCCGTCACTTCCACTATTGCTTTTCTTATCATCAGATCCTCCTCCGTATCCACCCCCGCTACCCCCTCCATAGCCACCCCCACTGCTACTGCCAAAGCTTGCGCTCACGCCGCCATGACCGCCGCCGCTACCGCCGTCACTTTTCTTATCATCAGATCCTCCTCCGTATCCACCGCCACTACCCCCTCCATAGCCAACCCCGCTGCTACTGCCAAAGCTTGTGCTCACGCCGCCATGACCACCGCCGCTACCGCTGTCACTTTTATTATCATCAGATCCACTGCTAAATCCACCTCCGTATCCACCTCCGCTCCCCCCTCCGTATCCGCCCCCGCTGCCGCCGCCAAAGCTTCCGCTCGCGCCGCCATAACCGCTGCCGCTTCCGCTGTCGCTGCCGCCACCGCTACTCTTCGCACCGTCGTCCCCGGCACCGTAGCCTCGGCGAAAACGCTCTGTAAACAAAAGAAACAATATTTTCATCGTAAAATTTAAGTTTGACTATATCCAGGATCGGATTGGAGAAATCCAGGGTTCAGTAGGCTACTATCTAGTAGCGAGATTACGATTAGTGACGTAGTCGTAACATTTGTAAGCACATATTTCCCTAAGTTATAATTAGAATTGAGTTTTTTTAAGATGAAGGCAAAGCAATTTTTTTGTTGTTTGAGTCACATACAAAACTCGTTCAGACGGGTGGCGGGCATCGCAAAATGAGTTGTCTGTCGATTCCGTTTTGTATGAAAACGAATGCAGCAGAAATTACGCGACCGAAACTATGTGACTCACAACTTACGAACTTCGCCCGAATATTGAATTTCGTTTCTATTCTCTTTCAAGACATAAACATAGAATTCCATATTTCCAAGACCCACTCTACTATAAAACCAATAAACCCACCTGAAGCATCCCCAAATGCTAACAGAAGACACACTATACCAACTATCGTCTGCTTCATGTCTATCAACGAACTAAAATCATAATAACTACACACGCTTTTATATAAGTTATGTAATTTATATTTCAATCTGATTTGACAGGCAAATGATGGTAGAGTGGAGTTTTTGTAGGCTTTTATTGTACTTCCCTAACAAATATAGTTTGGGTACGTTTTTTGCTGATTCGTCATACTCATCAACATATGTCTTTAGGTTAGGTACGATACGATAGATTCACGTGGTGACTTGTGGAGTGGACCTTTGGAGCTATCGAACTGAAGTGTGTTTTTACATGTATGTATACCTATTGTCAAACAGTCAAATCAAATTTTGGCCCAACATCTTGCAAACTTTTTTAAACGGATTCAAAAAAGGAGGGGTTTCTCAATTCGGTTGTATTATTGTTTTTTTATGTGTTTTACCTCGAAACTGGTATTATTTATTAACCGATTTCAAAAATACTTTCTTCGTTCGAAAGGTCCCATTTTTTGGTCGCATTGGCATCACTTTGGTCCCATTTTTTTAAATCCAGTAGCACAGATTAATAAAGAGTTACCAGTAGTTATGTTTCTACATTAAAAAAACATTGAAGTTTAATTTGTTTTCACCTGGATGACATTATACATCCATGAGTTCCATGACTTTGTGGTGTTAATTAAATAGGTAGACATTGTCATGTCTAAATGTTTGTTATGTCGCTTGTTTTTAGTTCCCGTGACACAGGGTATACTAGTGTGGGGCCAGAAGCAATGTTGCAAATGTTTGTTAATGTTTATTTATACCGAGCGGGGAGGACTAAGTAATAGGTCAGGAAGTCGGTTTTTTAAGTTTTTAACTTGGTGAATTATTTTATTTTAACAAACAACGGAAAAATACATTAGTCGATCTTATCTAGATATTCTGACATCATCACCGGCGACGGAGAGCCCTCCAATTTATTTTATGGTGTTGTGTTAATTTTTCATTGTTGACTACCATAGTGCAGGCAGTACAGCCTACCTATAAAATTCAACTTCCACTCATATTATTTGCACTTTACTCAAGTAGTAGCAGTCGTTTGTGCATTCGGCTAATAGTGGTATGAAAATGCAAATCTCTTGAATGAGACTGAATGTTTACAAATAGTTTAAGAAAACTAGCTCAAAAGTCATCGAACAGACCGAATAATTCTTGTTTTGAAAATTGCTACAATCAGTATTTGAGATGTCCTCACCAGATGAACATACTAAGGTGGTACAGTCGTGTTCAATGTTTCAGCAAAAAGTTCAGACAGAAAATGTGTTCATGTTTATGTAGCCTCTGGATAATATTAATAATAATACATTGAAATCTATTCACAGGCTATTTATTGCTAATTATAACTTAGACCTATGTACAACAATTAATTATTCACAACTTCTCTCGCTCCTCCCTAGGGGCTCCGTATGCCGTCGCGTGGCTGGAGGAGACCCCGCCGCGGCCACTGCTGTACGCGTTGGCGATGGCCATCACCCCCCCCGGACCACCACCGGCCCCCTGCGACCGCCCGCCCCACCCGAAGTACATCGGGAAGAACATCCCCCCAGGCATCTTAGGCGACAACTCCTCATCTTCCTCGTCCTCCGCTGGTCGTTTCACCTGCTTCTTCTTTGATACTCGTTTCCTTGGCTTTTGCTCTTCTACTTCTTCGACTTCTGGTTCGATGAGTTCGGGAACAATCGTTCGTAGTGTTGTGGATAGTTCGGCTCTTTCCGTCGTCAGGTCGGCTTCGGCCGTTTTGGTCGTGTAGGAGTCTTCGGGCGCTTGTGGGTAGTAGACTTCGTTCTGCTGCGGGGTTTGTTGCGGGAGCTGCGGCGGCGCGTAGCTCGGTTGCCGTCGCTCCGGCTGGTAGTACCCCTGGCTGGACTGGGTCTGCGGCGGCTGGAACATGAAGGCCGCCATGCCGCCACTGCGCGGGTAGTACGGCTGGTAGTACCGGTTCATCACCATTGCTCCGTGGGTGCTGCCGCTCGCGCCGTATGCTACTGAGGAAGATGAAACAAGATCGTAAACCTCGGGAGTTAACAATGGACGCCTTATGCTATAGTATTTTTGCATGGTAGACACACAGACCGAAGAGTAGAGCATCAGAGATAGCAACGCTGATATAGTTTTTGACAGAGAGGTGCTAGATGACACCAATACCTATTTATAGTTGTTGGGGGAGTTATTATTGACGAATGTGGATGGATATCCCTCATAGTCTATCCCTTTAGAATATTCAGGCAATTTGTTGTTTTTTCTTCCATACTACGACTGGACCTATAGGATATTAAGCGGATACATCTAATCAGTAATACGTCTACAATAGTAGGTGCAACCCGCAATGCCCTGTAAAAACAAACCAGTCACTGAGTCTACTCTAATCTATTTAACAAACGTAAAATCATCATAAGAAGATTTAGTTCAGAATTTCCAACTTACACGTATCCATATTGCCGCTGTAATACGGATAGTATCCCGACGGATACCCACTCGCCTCCCACACCACGGCTACCAACACAAAAGAGACGATCGATCGCATCTTCACTTCAGTCTTGCAAACTTGCAACAAACGGTGTTGTACGATCGGGATCCGACCAGCTAGTGTTGGGCTGTCCACCACTCGATTTTATATAGTCCGGTGGATCTGGACTCATTGGGATGCAAGGCACGGCCGCTGGGACGATCGCCAGAGCCGTCCCGCCATTTCACATTATTCGGCAGAGCTAGACGCGCGACCGTTATCGATACAACATCCTGGGCTGGAATAGGCTAATTCTAGACATGACTCCGTCTGGCGAATGCTTTATGATTGTTTTGATTGCACCTTCTAATGAAATAGAAATAGAAATTGTTTATTCGGATTTTGAACGATAAAAGTGGCAGTGTGTACGGGGTAGAACTGACTAGATATTATTATCAAAAACATGATAGTTTTCAGTTAATGATTTTCAGCAAATCTCTCTGATTTTTTTATACGACAACTTCGTATGTACCTATCTTACCATACAAAAAACAAACATAGCGTCACGCCTTTTCAGATAGGGGTGGCAAAGGCACAATGCCATATAAACATAGTTGATCTATATAGTAGAGTAGATAGTAGATAGACAGAAATGTCTCCAGTGTATACAGGACTAAAATTACACTCAAGAATTCTATTGTTATGATAAGCCGTGTGAATTCTACATTTGAGCTATAAAAGTAGTATTATTGATTTGCTGCATGCGTCTGCAAATTATTCTGCCTTTGCGCAGGTGTTGCATACGTACGTACAAATGGGTACGTGGCATCTCAAATAGGTTCATTCATGTTTATCCGTCATAGTATGATACTCGAAATGTATTTGTGTTTGACTCGGGTTCTTGGAAGGCATGCAGTGCGTGCGTTGATACGCATCAATTAACTAGGATAATAGCGCTGGGATGGTTTAGTTTTAGTAACAGGATTTTCCTGTAGTATTTAATATTGTCTTGCGGTAAGTAATAATAAAGACAATAGAATTCGGGATGTTTCGGGACGCGGCGTATCAAAGAGTTAAACGGGAGTCCGAAGTCTAAAGTCGAAGCTTTTAGTTGTTTACTACGAGTCTTCACGGTTACCTACATTTTACATAAAGTTTAAGTGCTACAACTTTTAATGAGCAAAATCATGAGATTTTGGCTTGATATCTGTTGATCAGCCTTGTCAAATTTGCGAGTTCACACGTCCAAGTTCAGCATATTAAGTACTTATGTGCCGGAAACTGGAATCTGTTACATTAGTATGATTTACAGAGCAAGTTGAATCACTGGACAATACTGCTTCATAGCCGTAAAACCTTGAGAAGAGCAGCCGAATATGGCTTTTATATCTACGTAGTAAGTGTTGGAAGTCTTGTTGTTAAGGGGTTTTGGGACGGCTCGACCGTTGTCATGTCGCTTCAATTGAGATTTAGATACTCGTGTCTATTGAATTTGTATTATTCATGATCACGTTATCGATAAGTCAATCTATAAACTATGTAACTAACGCAGGTAGTAGCTAAGTATGTATTACATACATACAGTGTACCAACGGAAAACATAATTTGGCATTAGATGTTTTAGTATGGCATACTTGTCTTTCACTTACTTACGTTGTGTTAAGTAACACAACCAATTTGATTGATAATATATATTTTTGCTAGATCTAGTTTTAAAAGATATCGTTGTATTGTATACTTACCTATGGCAATGATGATCTGATTCTTCATCGTCTAAACATTTCTGTTGCTTTTGATACATTTTAAAGGACCATCAATTTTATCATCCTCCTCAGAACAGTGTTCCTAAACCTCAACAATGTCTCCTGTGATCCCAGTTCCGAGAACTGTTCAGGGCAGATTTATGTCTCTCGAGCAGGGATCGCCGACCATCTGTCTGCGGTTCACATATCAGATCCCGAGGCTGATATGCAAAGCCGACCGTATCTGCTAACGACTTGCGAAGGACACTGCATTTCAACTAGATATATTACTAAAGGTAAGCTAACAAATACCTTAACAGTGATCCATAATAACTGAGAGGCATATTAAGCCAGCGCAAATGTTTCCCTCGCTCCAGAAGTCCAGACTCTATTATGGTCTACTGTTCTGTCCATCTTTTACTAGCTGTCGACCTCTGTGGCGCAGCGGTTGCGCATCTGCCTACCATGCAAGAGGTCCCGGGTTCGAATCCCGGATGGAAATTGAACTGCACGGAAAATAATATAAGATATTATTAGAATAGGGAGCTCCATGGTCTAGCTAGTTGGTTTCACGCTTGCTTCTTTCTTACGCAGGAGATGCAGTTTTGAATCCCTGATCATGTACCGTGTTTCGGATGACACGTTAAACTATAGGCCCTGGCTATTACCGCTATTTGGTAGAATCATATTTATTTATTTATTTAGTTACTTGCTGACCCGGCAGACTTCGTGCTGCCTCAATTTAATATGAACTTTATTGAATAGCAATAAAGTTCAAATTGACTCTAGAAAACGATTGACTCTAGAAAACGTTTGTATGGGAAATAGAAAAGGGCTGTTTTTAGGGTTTTCCCTGTAATTATTCGATTTTTTCTCGCCTTTTAAACCTTCCCTAGACCTCCACGAACATTTCAAGACAAAGATAAGATAAATCCGTTCAGCCGTTCTCGAGTTTTAGTGAGACTAACGAACAGCAATTCATTTTTATATATATAGATGCACTAGTTTATGTAGTCTATTCTTCAATTGGTATTTTGTAAGTAATAATGATATTGACACATGGGTGAGTAGGAGACTCAGCAATCCACCGATATCCACCTGTCTCATCCTTACTTTGTTTGCTGGAAGAGATCTCTTATTAGAGATAAGCTCGCCTTTGTACACTTTTTCTATGTCATATGTAACTGTTTGTGTGCATTAAAGAAATTATGAATTAATTAGTCTATTTTATAAATCATGATCACTTTATTTGACTAGTGTTCAGTCATCGTGTTTGAAACCTACGTGAAAACTAGACATAAGTATTAGACTCCTCAGATCTCCAAGTCTATGCAAAGTCGGCGATGGCATCTCTCCATTGGAATGACAAATGTTAGCAAACGGTAATTTGAGGGACAGGCGGCTGCTCGTCACCTATTGTTTAGTGGCTACGTGTTTTTCTTTGTATTCCGTAGTTAATTCAGCAGCTTTATGAGACATGATTAACGTGATTTGTATGTGCTGCGTTGAATAATGCCTACTGGCCAAGTGTTGAGGGAATGTCTGAGTCTCTTAATTAATATCTGTTTTAGCTTTAACACTGCAATAGATTTGTTGTAAGCTTTTAAAAAGCAGGTCTGGTAGGTCATCAGGAATAATAGGTAAGAGAAAAAAAGATGTTCAGTTGACAAAAACGTACTGGTAAAGTAGAGTACTTACTGTTAATTATTCAAAGACCACGAAGGTCTCAGTCGCAGTGAAAGACTGCATTGTCTAGTAGTGATGCATATTTAAATCTTGTTTGACGTCAACATGTAAAGAAAAGGGAGGTTACGTTATTTTACATTACACTTGAAGCTTACCAGATTCTAGATTTAAGGTGGAGAGAGTTGTCTGGGTAGGTTCAAATCAAAAGGAAAAATGTTATGTGACTTCCTCAGCTTTGGTTAAAATAAATATAACACCAATATCTGAAGTTAACACCAAAACATAGTTATAACTAACTAACTAACTTTTTGGACCTATGCTTACTTACTTACTTACTTACTTACTTTAAATATAAAATTATACAAACAAACCGCCCCAAGAATCGCCCGGACCAAAGGTGCCCATAACGCTGGCTGCGTTACCGCGCTGCACGGCGAGCGAAATCCTCTGGGCCAGGAAAGCCCCGGAGCGGTTGCCAAAACCTCGGTCCCTCAAACGACGGCCGATGTCCCTGATGAAGGCCCTACCCTCAGAACCCCATACCCCAATGGTCTCGACGGCCAAAGGAACAAACAGACTTTTTGGATGATTATGAGTTGAGAATGAGTTGAGATTAATATTTAGGAATCTTCTATATTAGTACAAGAAAGGAAAGTACGTTGTTGTTGTACACATGGGTCTACCCAGGGAGCACTTATCCAGTGGAGAGCGCATAGATACATTTTCCTTTGAAACACAACTCACCAATTTACGGGCGGCGGGGGACGAGGTAAGAGAGCTGTGATTGGTCAGCCGCTGCGAAACTGTCTGGCGGCCTGTCATCGTACATAGGTTGCTACGTTGAATACGACTAACGTTTAGCGAGCCGCATTCCCCCGCAGGCGCAGTCAATTGGATATATAGTCTCTGGGTCTACCCTTACTCAGCAATCCATCTGTCCTATCCCTGCTATATATAATATCAGTCAGTCTGTCTGCAGTCTCGTCGAATTTTGAAATTTGCTCTGCGATGTAGCTGGGGATCCCAACCTCTAAGACTGGGGACCTAAGGAGGTGAAGTGATTTTTCATTAAGAATTTTGATGCCAGGTGCCAAAATGTTGAACTCTTGTTCAATAAAGATTTTTTCAGATGATGACAGGTTTTCCGGTAAGTACAGTTCGCATTTTGAATAGTTTAAATCCAGGCCTATTTTGCCAAATTCTGTTGTTGGTTTGCTGGAAGAGACATCTTCCTAGAGATAAGCTTGCCTTTGTACACTATTTCTAGGTAGGTATTTTCTGTATTTGCAAAAGATGAAATTATGGAAAATCAAACAAGGAAAATCATCACACGGCGACTGAATTGCAGTACCCACCCAGATTTATTCCAGGCGTATCGATCTCCGATCGCTATTTGTTTGACGTCAGTCACACAGACAGACGGAGCATTTTCCTGCTCTTTGTTTTGTTGGTACGAGTGAGGATAAGTTAGCTTTGTTATTTGCATCTTGTTGACGTGCTTGCAAACACTATATAGACTGGGATAAATAAGTTCATAGTATTAAGTAATAAAAAGAAAAATATATTGCCGTAAGATCTAGTGTAAGTAATTGTAAATTCTGCATGATTGCAAACTGTTAGCTTTTTTATTTATAACCTCATCAAGCACATCTCATCAACATTCAACGGAAGAGTTGCGATTATTTACTATTCTTTGACGGATTAAATTCAAGAGCTTAAGTAGTTAATATTAAATGACTGCTCGTAAATCTCACTAGGCTCTGTTTGCGATGCGTCAAAACTAAATCTGTGCCATAAATTGTACTAAACAATAGAAGTATTTACTGAATGATTCATTATGAAGATGCAGGTGTCTAGGTCATTTAGGATATTAATTTGTATGCTGTTGCGTTACGGTTTTATTGGGCTATAAATCATTGTGCACTGTGTAATGACAAGTGTGCTAAAGATTTAACAAAATAATTAAGAATAAATAATGTAGCTGACATTACATACAATCAAGTAAAAGCCCCGTCAAGAGACCGTAGAAATTGTTGTCAAATTCAATGAACTCATTATAACATACGTCTAATATGAAACTAACGAGCAGTGTCACTTGGTCAGGTTATATTTTTACTATGGAGTTTGTTTACAAATATTATACGGTCTCCTGACAGGGCCTTTAGTTGTTTTGTGTCTCTGCCAGCTCATCTGATAATCACACGCTATCCCAAGCGATGGAGGCCATGAATGCTGCTCCTTGTCAAGCGATGGAGGCCATGAATGCTGCTCCTTGTCAAGCGATGGAGGCCATGAATTCTGCTCCTTGTCAAGCGATGGAGGCCATGAATGCTGCTCCTTGTCAAGCGATGGAGGCCATGAATGCTGCTCCTTGTCAAGCGATGGAGGCCATGTATGCCGCTCCTTGTCTAGCGATGGAGGCCATGAATGCTGCTCCTTGTGAAGCGATGGAGGCCATGAATGCTGCTCCTTGTCTAGCGATGGAGGCCATGAATGCTGCTCCTTGTCAATTCGAATTACTACTCGAAACGAAAACTTGTCGTTATCGAAAGAGATTATATTTAGTACTTACTTAATTACTGCGAAGTTTTGTAAACAGTCGAGTAATTCCCAAATAGACGATATTAACAAAAAGATCTTTTTAGTATCTACTCGTATCATTGTCTTGTCAACTGAATAAGATGTAGGCGGCTATGTCTATTAAATCAACATAAAAAATATACACATGTACATTGTACAAGTGTAACCTTTGTACAGTCATGACCATTTCTGCGACAAAGCTTTAGGAATTACGAACGTAGTCAGTCCCTATTTTAATCGAAGTAAGTACCTTATTTATAAAGCATATAAGGGCTGACTGCCGAGATTACGACTGTAGATACAGGTGACATTTAATTAGCTGACCATATTTTGGGAATGATAGTACTATCATTATGAACAACATTCCCCAAAAAAACATAGTCACATAGTCACGTAAGTATATCGTTTATGTGCAGTAAAGTATGGGTCGATTTCACGATTTTTGTGTCACACGAATGAGATTTATTTAATTCACGCGAAAGACGCGTCATTCGCGTGACGTGAAATCGACCCGTATAATGAAATGAAAAAGTCGGAATTGAAAAATCTATTTTACATCATCCGAGATCAGGAAAGAGGTTTTGCAGCTGTCAAAACAGTCCATGAAATTTCGCGTTTTCGAAGCCGGGCAATGAAAACTAGAAACCGTTCCATTTTCAAATTTATTACACACTCTAATGGTTAAATGGTTCATCTGAGGTTCATCTCATGACGAAGAACCTACCACAGACTACCACTCACTATTCTTGACAGTGTGGCGATACGTACGACTCAGTTTTTTTTTCATAAATTGTTAGTTAAATAAACCGCGTTTAGCCGTTTTTTAACACACCCCGGCCCGGCACCGGCACCGGTTTAGTGAGTAAACGCTCATGCACACGAGACGATTTTTTGAAGGAGCGGAGCGGGCTTAGCTCCCGATTGACCCGATTAGATGAGTACAAGTCACTGTGTGAAACCCAATATTTTCATTGTTTGCGGCTATATGTTTCCTTGGGAAAGTTGTTCATAATGATGGGAACTCTATCATTCCCCAATATATGGTCAGTTAATTAAATGTCACCATGTAGATAGTTATCTATTTTCAACCGACTTCAAAAAAAGGAGGAGGTTCTCAATTCGACCCGTATGTTTTTTTTTTTTTTTTTCTATGTTTGTTACGCGATTGCTCCGCCAATTATGAACCGATTTGAACAAATCTTTTTTCGGCGTATAGGTAATACCTCAAGGGTGGTCCCATTGACACCAGGTCAGGATCTGATGATGGGATCCTGGAGAAATCGAGAGAACTCTTCAAATATTATAGGCAGACCTATAGTGATTTTTGTGTTTTTCATAATAACTCGTGCAAATGCACATGGTAAGCATAATATTGTGATGCGGAACTGCTGATGAAGACCACATATGGCCACCAGATCTGCTCAATACTAGGTACAAATACAATGCGTGGCTGACGGGCAGGCAACGCATAGCCTAAACCGGTGGACCTAGAGCCATGAAACTTTGTACAGGGGTTCCTTAGTCGCGTGGGGTAGCACTGATATAGCATTTGACAAAATTAATTCCCCAAGGGGGGGGGGGATAAGGGGTTACAGTTTGTATTAAACTCAATCTAATCAAATAGGGTTTGTGGAAGTCGGTTTTTTCTAAAGTTTACTTTTTGTTTCAATTATACTAAATTCAAGTCGCGTGCGCATCTCATTGACATGGGTGAGTTATCTCATGGTGGTGGTTGGTAATTTGTAACTACCTTATTTCTAGTAAGTATGGACTTAGCTCTTGTTTCTGTCCGCTGCTTCATTTGCATGGTAGCTAGTGATGCTCCGGGTTAAAATTAGCTATTTGCTATCCCGACGCTCCTTCATCAATCCATCAAAATGGACTCAGATACATACAAGGTGTAAATTAATTAACACAAAATGAGAAACTACTTGAAAAATAAAATTGCACTGATCAAATTGGTTTCATAATGAAAGAAGCTCAGAATGACGTGCCTAACAAATAAAAGCAGTTTCTCAGTTTGCGTTAATTCATTTACCCCTTGTATATCACATTGACGGTTTAGGCATAACGAATCTTGTTACATTTGTATACATGTATTTATTCGATTTTCGTGTCAAATACCGATAAATCACATACAAATTGCTTCCATTCACATTCGCTCTTAAATCAAGATACAATTTTATGGACCCTGTCCATAGGGCACTGCAACAGTAGAGAGGTATATAATACTAATGGCTAGGTATTGAAAATTGTTGAAGACTATTTTCCATTCGGATCATTTACCGACAAATGTATCTGGGTTTTTATTTTATTCATTATGTGGTAGCAAACGTTGATTTGAATGGGAATCACTTATTGTGTGGTAGCAACATCTTGATTTGAAATAAAAATAAGTGTTTTGTAACTGGTCGACTTTTTGTAAGAAAAATATTTGTATATAATAATTATATAATATCAAATCCCGATAATTAGATTATGGTCGGATCAAAACCCGAATATTCCATATTTAAAAATAAAACTATGTGAAAATATCAATATTAGATTTTTTGATCATACGTATTTGAAAGCCCTTGCAACATGCCAATTTTATCATATTTAAGTTTAGCAAAAACATAACTATTCATGTATAAATCATTCTTTTGTGATTTCTGTAAAAATACGGTTAAAGATTTATCGGCTTTTGTTCCGGAGCTCCTCAGTTTCAATCGATCGATCTTATTCGAATTCGGGTAAACCAACATAATATATTTAGTATGTGCCTTTTGATGGGGATATAAAATGTCCATGAAACATATTGTTATGTGGTCTAATGTGCATGCTGCTTTTCTTTATTTGGTTTTAAAAACTCATATTATCACCCAAAGCTGTTTGGTAATGCTACGGATGATGACGCCCCTTTACCAGTGAGCGGTAAGTTAGAAGAGTCACTCAGTTCCAAATAAAATACATCAACGAGCGTCAAACTCTTTTTCGAAAAATCCGATGCCTTTATTCCTTCTTCACTCTAGCCAGCACTAGACTACTGACCAATATACATAATATGTCTGTAGCACAGCTAAATTATTTTGTAAACGTCCACGATGCCCCCTCGAGCCCTCGACTACTGCCTGGTATTTCATATAGCAAGACTTGTTTAAAATATGAGAAGAAGTCATTTGCTAAGTGCTTACCTGTAGGCGTTAATACCATTTACCAGATGTTACAGTTTCGTACTTTACTTCGTACACATTCTTATTTCATTCTTATTAGTAGAGCAGCTCGGACATGGCTCCGACCGCCCCCCTTCCTAAATCGCCGCAGGAGCAGGCATGTGAGTAAGCAAATGACAGAGCAGCTGAGTAAAACTCAGGTACACAACTTAAGAGGATAGTGTACTCGCGAGCTTCCATACAAAAAGCGGTAACGTTTGCCACCCCATAAACCTTGTCCGATTTTCACAATTTGTTTACATGTTTGAGATACTATGGAAAACTATGCTCGTACGTTTGCGTAACGCTTGATGACCAATGAGGAATTAAAGATTTGTGACAATGAGGAATTAAAGATGACAGGTTCGTTGCATTTAGTCACGTAGAGCTGGCGCCACCTGTAAACGTTCCTCATCAGCCAACAAATCGTTGGAAGACTGTACACAGTTCATCAGCAAAAAACTTTGATTTTATAACTAGGTACTGAACGTAGTCGTAGTTTGACATAATAGGAGGCAGCCCACCAGTCTTACGTAGTATTTATATTATATTTGCCGCCCACCATTCATTCGCTAATCTTTTTCGTAATATTTTCGAACGTTCTCCGGGCGTCACCGTCGTCGTCGTCAGTTCTTGCTCATCTCAGCGACCCTGGCGCCATCTTTCAGCGAAGTCTGCGTGTTGGTCCGCGCCTGCCGCGTGTTGGTGGGGGTCCGCACGTGCAGGCTCGACTCCACCACCACCTCCTCGAACAACTGCTGGCTGCCTGGGTCTGGGGATGGAGAACACAGACATGTAGGTAAGTCCGTCCAAAGTCAGATTTTCGCGATTTTCAAACTATCCATATCGAGAAGTTCAAAACCTGTGAGAAATCCATGAGAAATCAGAATAAATTATCGGTCGTGGTCTTTTGAGGACGCTGGACAATATGTAGCAATGAATAAATGAATATGATTATGAATATATTACTAACATCCAAAACCTGGGATTTTTCCCTTTTTGATTCAAAACAGGACCTAGGAGGCTAGACCTCAACACCAAAGAGGTCGTCAATATAGAGAGAAAATGGGGAAAAGGTTTGGTTTTCCAAATAAAACTAAATAAAAACAATTTAGACTTGGTGAGAGTCCGAGGCTGCAATTTCTTGTAAGTATGAGTAACTAACCTTGTATTCTATGACGTTTTATAGGGCGAGATATGAAGAGGAACTTGACCCAGTATTTAAAAAAAATGTGAATGTAGATGATAAAATTTGGCACACCCATGCCATTGCCAACTACTTTTACACAAAGTTACTCTTAATTTGGTGATTTCACGTCAGGCAAACATAATTATATTTTTCATACATGTCCTGCGCTAATTGGTCGCTGTCTGCTGTTTCGCGTAGAGCTCTGTTTGTTAGTTTAGTTGACAAAGCGTCAGATTAGACAATGATGGAAACCTTTGAAGACTACTGCGTTTTTTCTTTAATGACATATATGGTTTCTCAATCAAAACACGCAGTGGTACCCTATTATTTAATAAAGTAGGTTATTTAACACCCACCCATATATATAATTCCCACGCACGATGTTTAGGTACCGACAGAATATCAGCCTTGCCAGGACTTGCTGCAAGTCGCACATGCTGAGTCCGAACCCATTCGCCGTTACGGTACACTACACATGGGGAATTTGGTCATATTTGTCTATTAAAAAAAAATACGTGTGCAACCATGATTTGTTAATTTATTAATTTATTTTCTCTGTGTACTTACCTATATGGCCATGGGCTTGTGTTGTGTATAATAACAGTAAATAAATAAAATAAATATTCTAATATGTCACATATGATGCCATTATTTTTTGTCTAGCATTTCTTGCCAAAGTATATGTGTTTTTCTATACAAAATCCATGACTTACCTTGGCTACCAGTCTGAAGCTTCGACTGTGGCGCTGCAGCACACACAGCCACCACCGCCATCAACACCAACAATCCACAACGCATATCGATATGACGAATATTACCCCAACGAAAGTATCTTTCACTTTTGGCCTGCCTTGCAGCAGTGGAGGACCTCTTAAGTATCAAAAACTCCAGGAGTACTCAGATTCGTCTTAGAGTGATATATTGGTGCGGTTGTACCAAGGGACTGTTACCCACTGTTGATGTTCTGACTCTGTACTGACTACTGACCTCGGTGTCACCGTGACGCTATTCTGCTGATATTGACGAGAGGTTATCGTTTATGGCTTATGATATTATGTTGCTGTGGTTTACTGTCCGTGTGGACAAACTTGCCTTGAAAGATGACAAAAATATCACCGTTTTCCAAAAAGGTTTATTTATGTATCGTATATTTGTATTGAACAAAAGGTATAATTAGGTCACGATCCTTGTGTTACATAACATAATATTAACATACAGACTCATACATTGCTTCTGGCCCCACAATAGGATATCCTGTGTCGTGGGAACCAGAAACAGTGACGTCACAAACATGTAAACATCGAAGACCTGCGGATTTTTGCATGCATTTTGATATCTTCTATCTTCTATATCTTCTATCTTCTATCTTCTTCTTCTATATATATAAAAATGAATTGCTGTTCGTTAGTCTCACTAAAAATCGAGAACGGCTGAACGGATATATCTTATCTTTGTCTTGAAATGTTCGTAGAGGTCTAGGGAAGGTTTAAAAGGCGAGAAAAAATCGAATAATTACCGGGAAAACCCTAAAAACAGCCCTTTTCTATTTCCCATACAAACGTTTTCTAGAGTCAATCGTTTTCTAGAGTCAATTTGAACTTTATTGCTATTCAATAAAGTTCATATTAAATTGAGGCAGCACGAAGTCTGCCGGGTCAGCTAGTTATGGGATAAAAACCCATCGCAAGGAGAACGAAGGTTTCAAGCAATATCAGGCATTTTTAGAATAGACCAGGTGCAGTTGCCTAATACCTGGTTTCTTGAGGAGTGGGCGCGAGCGATTGCGTGCATGCTGTATCTACCTCAGAGTGTACTTTAGGTAGATGGTGTTATGCAACTTATTCTGAGACACCTCATTCTTAATTGTTTAGTGTTATTACTTATTTGATTTTTTGTCGATGATTCCACATGATCTAACCGTACACAAAATCGTACTACTAATATCATAGGTAATATTGATTGATGGTGTCTTCGACTTTTGGATGAAAATGTGTTTGGTCTGGTCCTGTGCGATAACTAGTTATTAGGTAGTACGTACTGTACATACATACAAAATATTTTATCTTCTAGATTTTATTATTTGTGTGCTTTGTATTTTCTGCTGAACAGTACCATGAAAAGCTGTTGTTATTTTATTGTTATAACGTAAATTTCTTTCAAAGGTATTTCGACCGCAATCGCAGAGAATCTTATGTGTATTTGTGGTTAGACTTGAATTTTGAAGACCTATTCTAAAATTCGTAGTATGTAGTAGTCGTAAAACCCCTCCACCAACCCGCACTGAGCCAGCGTGGTGGAGTATGGCTCAATCTTACTCGGATCCGGGTAAAGGCCTGTGCCCCTCGGTGGGGACATTAATGGGCTACATTTACATTTACATTCTAAAATTAGACTCCGATCGTGAGAGTTCATTGTCTTGTATTATATTCAGTAATTACTGTACAATCATCTCACGAAGCCAGCAGTCCATCGATATAAAAGAGATACAAATAGTATAAATCTTTTTCACATTTCCATTTCCTAGGACAACGTCTAGGCGTTAAAACGTTTTGTTTGACACGATAATATTGAGTGTACAGCTACATGAAAATGTTAAAAAGTGTTCTTTGTTTAGTGCTGACAGTATTGACATCGTTTGATGTCATGGCGACTCCAATCACACGAATATTTAAAGGTAATTTTAAATTATGTAAAAATATAGGAATGAATGTTAGAACTTTGATTAGTGGGATAACTAGTACAAATATAACTTTAATGTAAATTCGTATCTTTCATGCTCCACAAAAGTGAAAAGTATTAGCGTCACCCCTTCTCGTATGAGGTGGCAGAAGTACAGATGCCACGTCGAGCTTGTCATTCAATTTGCCATTTTGCGTGAAAGGGGCCTAGCCCATTGCCGAATCCATGAGAAGGATTTATACTCAATGCCCGATTACTCCTCTAGCCCTTTTACCAAAGTTGTGGTTTCAAAAAACGCTCAGTCTATGCTAGTAGGTAGAGGCAGAAAAGGCGGTGAATACTGATCTTAAATAAAGAGCGCATTTCTAGAATATAGAGCTCTGTCGTTTACTAGGTTGGTTTCACGCTTGCTTCTTACGCACGAGATGTAGGTTCGAATCCCGGTGCTGGCCATGTTCCAATAAGACTAGTGGCTCTGTGAGCTGTAGACCTCGCGAGTATGTCGGTGGGAAAGCTGAACTGCTAAAACACATAAAAAAAATAACCCAAATAATTTTCTTTCAATAACACATACAAACTTATGAATGTACCTGGTTACGTACATGCAGTATGAAAGTAGCCGCACCAATAACTTTGTAAACTACATTTCGCGATCTTTTATACAACCTATTGACTTTTTACTAAAATTATATAATCTGTTTCACTCTCATAGTCTTTACAAATCCAACGACACCTCATTTGTTAATATCCATCGAGCCGTTTGGGTTGTAGCGATTTTTTTACATTTTAAAACCCCATATCTCCGCCATTTTGAAAAAAATCAAAAAACTGGCTCGAGTAAAAAATTCTATTTATTTTTTCAACCTGCTCACAAAATTTCACGAGAATCGGTTCATAAATGCGACCTGTAGAGGAGAACAACCGGACATACAAAAGCATTTTTGCCCAAACCTGAAACGGAGACGCTTCGCTCGCTTCGCTCGCTCATCTGTTTCACTCTCATGGTCTTTACGAATCCAACGACACCTCATTTGTTAATATCCATCGAGCCGTTTGGGTTGTAGCGATTTTATCTCCGCCATTTTGAAAAAAATCAAAAAACTGGCTCGAGTAAAAAATTCTATTTATTTTTCCAACCTGCTCACAAAATTTCACGAGAATCGGTTCATAAATGCGACCTGTAGAGGAGAACAACCGGACATACGAAAGCATTTTTGCCCAAACCTGAAACGGAGACGCTTCGCTCGCTTCGCTCGCTCGGTCAATAAGTCATTTATCTCAAGTACTGTTGAAGTTGCTGTTACGACGTTCCGACGGTTGTAGAAAACATCGTGCGTGAGATGAAAACATTACTCCATGACTGTCACGCAAAACAAAGTATTGAATAACTGGCTAAATGTGAGCACAGTTGTGCCTCTGCCATCCCGTCCGGGAAAAATGGGTGACGCTATGTTATGTTATGATCTAGAATAAACTAGGACTACCATTTGCTACTAATACCTAGATGTTATCAGTAAGATTGATTATCCTTAGCCATTGCTAATTGTCAGCCGCATAGAGATTATCATAATTAGCCGTTGATATTTTAATTAAATAATTAGACCATTGTGATACTTGAAAAAGGTATGGGTTATACGACTAATTATTTTAACTACTACTAAACAACTTACTCGCATCTTTATCAGACTTACGACAACAGTTGTCTTTGAATTCTGTATGAGTTGATTTGACCTAGATTGTTAATTATCTTACACGTTATCATCATTATTAGGACAAAATAAAACTTTTTACAGTGGCTTCTGAACATATTTGATCATTCTTTCTAAAAATAATCAATTCTTACAGAAACCACACCTGATGGAGGGGAAACAATCATTGCTATATCCGCCTCCTCGGATCTCAACATGCCGAGACCTACAAGATACAGAAGACCGCACGAAGGTCGCAGTTCTGCCACCTTCGACGCCAGTTTCTTCAACGTTGATCAGCTGAAGAAGTTGCTCAACTTTGGTCTACCGGGGGCTCCTGCTGGTGAGGGCAGGGCCTTCGTCTCCGCAAGTCCTATCAACCCCTTCGTCCTCCCCATGTTCAACCTGCCATCCATCAAGTTCAACCTGGATCTGAGCGGGTTGGGGTTGGGAGACTTGTTCAAGAGTGTGCAGCCGCCCAGCTTTGAGGGGATGGCTGCTGTCAACACGGTCACTGCGGTCAATGATAACGGACATATTCATGGGAATGTCAACTCCGTCGGTTTTGATAATTATAGCCAACAGTAAATAGGTACCTATGTCCTTTGTAGGTACCGAACTATCTATGTAATATTAGATAACTTTACATGTGGTGCTACAGGTAAAAGAAATAAAGCCTTTGAATCAGTCTCTTATTAATTTTATTTTGTAAATCCAAAACAATCATACATGGGCACTAAAATTGAAAGACACATAGACACTGTACAAGTCGTCTGTGTGTCTTTGTAACTGAAATTAAAATAAATAAATTACCTAATGAGAGAAATATCTACGCATTTAGTCGCTAGGGAATAGAACCGAGAAATCCCGGTACCGAAAGTATATCGACTATCGCAATATTCGGTTTTCGGTGCCCCAGTAGTAAAGCGTACTACTCAGTAGTAGTTACTGGTATCGACGGCATGCGAGTGCGCGGCCCGGAGGCCTGGACCGGCGAGGCTGGAGGCGCCGGCGCTCTGCAGTGCGCCGGCGCGCTGCCGCACGGCCTGCGCAGTGCTGCCGCCGTACGCGCCCTCCCGCTGCGCCGCTGACACCGCCGCCTGGTAGCCGCCCAGCCCGTCAGCGCTCTGCACAGACGACAGCGAGGAGCCGTAGTCACCAGCGCTGTCAGCGGCAGACACGGCCGAGTTGTAGCCGAGACCGTTGACGTTCTGCGCCGATGAGAGAGCGGACTGGTAGCCGTTCTTCTGAGCCGAACCGAACCGAAGACCGTTCTGGGTCTGAGCGGCCGAACCGAACCGAAGACCGTTCTGGGTCTGAGCGAGTGCCGAGCCGTAGTTGTTCCCGAAGTTTTGCGCTGATGACGCGGCGCCATTGTAGCCGCGGCCGCCGTTATTGTAGGCGGAGGCGACGGATTGCTGGTAGCTTAGCGGGTAGGCGATCTGAGCGGGGGCGGAGCTAGCCTGGCCGATGCCCTGGGCGTAGGCGTTGTTGCCGTACGAGCCGGCGCCGGCCATCCCGGCGCCGTACGCCTGCGCGGCGCCGCTCTGAAAGGCGCCGCCCATGCCGGTGGAGTGGCTGATGCCGCCGATGCTGCTGCTGAAGCCGGAGCCGAAGCCGAACGCCATGGAGGGCGAGCGCCCGACGCGCATCACAACGCTCGGGACCACCGCGCCGCCTGGAACAACATCACAACTCCAACATTAACAGATACAGACATATACACTACCATTAGACCCTACACTAGGATTCCGTGTAGCTTAGGAACCTAAATCGTGACGTCACAAACATAAAAACCCAAGTTTTTTTTTACTACGCCGTGATTTAAATCCCTGGACCTCTCGGTGTTACCCTGAAAGGTTACTTGAATTGTATCTAACTCGTATCCGGGTAAAGGCCTGTGCCCCTCGGTGGGGACATTAATGGGATACATTTACTACTTTTTACTAGGTCACTCACCGTCAGAGTCTACCCAGACAGGCACAGCTGCGCAAGCGGCGATGGCTGCGGTCAAGACAATCAGTTTAGCTGCCATGGTTACTCGAGTTTGATATTTCCTTGCTGCTTTCACCTTTATTCGGATACGGATTTGTGGATGCTTGGGAAACATTTCACCGCAGTTTATATACCAACTTCGATTTCCCCCACTCTAGTTGTGACCTGGTCTAAGATGATACATACCTGCCAATTGCCTAGTAACAACAAAACTTACGGTAAATTGATTGACTCCCACCGTGCTTGAAACCATAAATTTTGGAGTGTTTAATTACGATTTGGCTCCTTTCAGTTTGGAACGGTCGTAAAACATAACGTTAGATCAAATTAACGACACGTTGAGAGCTTGATTGATTGCTTTATCTTTAGGACGTTTACAGATAAGTTACTCTATGGTTTACAGTTCCTACAGTTTCTAAGCAAATCTAGACTTTGTATCGTTTTATTGATCTACTATAAATTAGGTCTTGTTTGTCGATGTTACTATGCACAACGCTAAGAATTATTTTTCAAAAGCCAATCTCCCTGTCTCTGCTAATATTGTTGTTTAATCTCCTATAGCTGTAAATTTAAAAAATAAACATTTCAGTTGCTCTTTCCAAGTTTTTAGGTCTGAAGCTGATGGAACTCACGCTGAAACTCTACATGGACAAAGTACATATGTACCTATCTAAAACACACGTAATACGCATGATGATGACTCGAAGCACATGAACATCACATACTTACATGCATGTGTAATGTGTAATCCTTAGTATAAGGCATGTTAGTAAAGCTGTTTTATGCGGCTATCGTTGATCGTATAAGAGCTCGTTGACCATCACATTGACTATACACGAGTCTTGTGACCGATTATTACCTTCAGTATTATTAAGGTTTAAACTGATTGAAAACCATGTCAATAAAATACGAGTACCTAAGTCATAAAATTAGTTTTTGCAGCATAGTCGATGCTGGTGGCGATGTGGTATAATTTAATGATAGGAAAATAAAACTTTACGGGCAAGCCTTAAAAGCTTTTGACGTGTTTATGCTAAGTGTATAAATATGGACGCATATTTAATGTTTGAAATAATTGTATATTTGGTAAATTCATAAATTAATTACATTACTAGTCGTATTTCAAATCAAATCAAATCAAATCAAATCAAAATATGTTTATTTCAGAACATTTGAGAGATTACAGTTGGGACAGTTGGGAGCTAACTGCCATATAATGTTAAACTATTTTGACTGGCTTAAAAAAGCTCCCGAACAATCAAAACTTACATCTATATACGACAAGGAGGCTATATCACAGTTGGGTTAGATTTGTAAAGTCATCATTCTTAATTAGCTTTCCGGCCAGAGAAGGCGAAGTTAGAATTATCGTCGTAAGCCCCAGAGTTGTGGTTGTAGTCGTCTTCCTCCGGTCCGGAAGGCTCGTTGTTATTTTGCAGCGAGCTGCTTTCATCCGCGGGCTCATCACCATACGGACCGAACCCGAACCCTCCGTTCGGGTACCCGTTGCCGCCATTGTAGTTGCCGTTGAACTGGTTGTTGTTGGCTCCGTTCCCGTTACCGAAGCCTGGCCTGTAGCCTCCGTAGCCCTGCCCTCCGTAGCCGTGGCCTCCGTAGCCCTGGTTGAAGCCGTAACCGCCGTATCCTCCGTACCCGCCATAGCCAGGATTGTGGCCGTTGTAGCCGGGGTTGTAATTCCCGTAGCCCTGGTTCGGGTAGCCACCGTTGTATTGGTAGTTGTTGGGGTAGCTCCCGTGGCTGTACCCGCCCCCTCCGGCGCTGGCAGACGACTGCGACTGGCTGATGCCTATGTTGATGGCGGGTATCTGCCCCTGTTGGCCGCCGTACCCGCCGCCCCCGGACCCTTGGCCGCAGATACCATGCTTCATGCATCGCCGCCGCTTCAAGATTCCCCGCGGCTCCCTCGAGTCGCTGACCGCCCCACTTTCAGCGCCTGTAACAGATCGTCAAATTACTATACCACCATTACCCTCGATTCGAGTAACGGTCTATCGCCAACACGTTTTGCAGGCCACGAATTGTAGTACAATTCAGTCCGCGTAATTATAGGGTAATGTATAACAATAGTTAACCTTCGTCTAGGGCCACGGTCCACCCTCCGAGGATTAGTACAGCTAACACCAGATGTGTCAGGTGGGCCATGTTGCTTGTTAGCTCGTGTGTTGGATGTGTTGTTGTTTGGGAGCTGTTAGTGGTTATATAGGTCGACACGAGGCTATCACCACGCTCGCCACTCGTCGACATTGAGCCGACTGGATTCGCGATCGCGTGGAGTTACCACGGAAGAGGTCGGTAGGTTTTTGGCAAATGTAAATAAACAATACTCAGCTGGGCTGCATGGGGCGCAGCGAGCACATGATATTGCACATATTTACTTCCATGCTGCGCTTTCATTGTGTAGTATACTACCCCTATTATGTAGCCTCAGAATCGATGAAAACAAGCAAAGATTCATGAATCTATCCATGGGTACATAGTACATAAGTACAGACCTTTCACAGTTAATTTTACCTCCAGAAACCTCTTTGCCTCTCTTTCTAGATGTACGGAATCCTTACAGCCAGAAAGTGAGGCAAAGAGGTTTCGGAGCTAAAAATAACTGAACAGTCCTCATTTTGGCATGGAACTGACAACAGTAACTAAACTTAGACATAATATTCCACAGCGTGACGCATTTCCCGTGAGGGTATAGCAGAGGCACGTGCTCACTTTTAAGGTCGATTCACACATATCAGTGATCCCACCGATCCGGCACCGGTCCGGCACAGTTCCGTGTCAGTGAAAAATATTCTTTCATACATTCTCTATGAGAGTAGTCATACTTGTCAGTGTCCGTGACGGCACAGGTCCATGTCAGTAAAAAATATACTCTCATAGAGAATGTATGAAAGAATATTATTCACTAACACCAGAGACTATATATCCAATTGACTGCGCCTGTGGGGGAATGCGGCTCGCCAAACGTTTGTTGTATTCAACAAACGTTCGCATAAGCAACCTATGTACGATGACGGGCCGCCAGACAGTTTCGCAGCGTCTGACCAATCACAGCTCTCTTACCTCGTCCCCCCGCCCGCGCCGCCCGTAAATTGGTGAGTTGTGTTTTCAAAGGAAAATGTATCTATGCGCTCTCCACTGGATAAGTGCTCCCTGACTAACACGGACCAGTGCCGGACCGGTGTCGGATCGGTGGGATCACTGATTGTGTGAATCGACCTTTAGCCAGTTATTCAGTGCCTGACGGGGTCCAATCCATAGCCGCAGCTATGGATGGAGTAATGAAGGTTCCTTCACGATGTCTTCCATCTCCGATAGAACGTTACAGTCATGTTGACCGCGGGAGCTTGAAAACAGTCCACACAGATACCTACTTACTTGCATATTTTACTTGTATACTTTAGGGAAAAGCACCCTCTTCTCTCGCAGAAACACACCGCTCGAACGACCGAACAATGGCGAACTATGTTATATAAGATGTGTCGGCGAACCAGTTACTTTGCCAATTATCTATGTGCTGTGCATGTCTATACATCAAAAAATGTCTGTACGTAAAGCCTATTGTCGCTAGTCTCTCCTGTATGACGTATTATAACAAAATGCAGATGTACAGGAAAGGTGGGAAAAAGCTAGGTTATTCCAACTTCTACAGTATAATAGTGTCAGTTTTTGAACTCCAGAGATCAGCTTAGTAAATTAAATAGGTGTTAAATTCCATAATAAGAACATCTTGTTGCCAATAACTGAATCTCATAAGATACTGCGGAAGTTCCTTGCAACAAACCTGTTTTGTATTGGGTTCCGTCCGGATACAATTTTTATGAGTATTCGGTGTGATTTGCATGTTTAATTGTTAGAATAATCTCCAAACCGGTGGAGGTCGAGGTCTGACGTGGGCGGGGCAGTAAGGCTGGTAGTGCACTGCAAGCGATATAATTTAGTAAGCGATATAGCAAGGTAAACTAGTAAAAGTGAACCCAAGTATTAAAGTTAACTCGCTTTACTTACATAATTTTAGTACGTTACAACGGCGATGGGCTGTATCTGTTGGCTATATAATTAAAATGTTGTGCCACAGATGTGTTTGAGAATTCATTATTAATAGCCAGAATTACTAAAAATACTTATTCTAGATATTTCATAATCCTATTCGCATAATAAAACTGAGTATCAGAAAGTTTGGTTCGTTAAACAATCTGTGATTTATTATTACATAGCTCTAGCGTGAACTGGATATCAATCTCAACTAGCGTAACCTTGAAGAGATTGAACTTGATAATGTTATATTTGACCAAAACCTCTGAAGCAGGTCGGTCATCGTACTAACCTTATTACTGACCTAAGTACCTGGATTCAATATATAGTTGAATGCAATGCAAACTAGGACGGTGTGGGGACATAATATAGTTGTACTTTAATAAATTATTGCTTATGACTTTATTTAACAAGCACATTTATTGTTAAAATTAATTCGTCTCACAATACGAAACACAATAATTGTACATATTTTATTGACTTACCTACCTATGTTTTAGTTATTACGTAAAATTATTTGACTGAGGTGGGCCCGAAATCAGTGGCCCGCGATTTTCAACCTTATGACTTGATAATAATGTAAAAAATCTATGCAAAACCAACAAAATAATCTGTTGGCTCCCGGTGTAATTACAGTCAAGGGGTTAAAGGAAGTAATTTGTACATATTAGGTACTCCTGTAATCCCTAGCTATGCTAGGTAGGTACTCTACATAAACCACTTAAAACTATAGGAAAGTAAATTCATCAACGCTAACAGCACTTATCACATTATCAAAATCCATTGCACAAATCTTCCCTACGATGAAGATCCGGTACTGGCCCTGGCTATGGCGACCGCAACAGCGGACCCAGATTCACTCCTAGCATTACTGATGGCTGCCTGCTGCTCCGCCGTGCATTTGTCACAAGGCACATCTCCATTACTGGAGTTTGTATTACTATTAGTATTGCTACTGGCGGATTGAGAGGCAGCCGCAACTTGGCTGTAAGCCTGGCTGGCGAAGGCCGGCGGCGGCGGCGGCGGCGGCGGTCCCCAGCGCGGCGGGGGCGGGGGAGGCCCCCACTGTGGTGGCGGGGGGCGGGGGCCAGAAGGGGGGCGGGGGCGGAGGCGGCCGCGGGTAGTAGTACTGGCAGTCGCTTTGAGGTGATCGCTTCAATCTTTCGAGAAGACCATCTGGAAGAAATGATGATGTATTAGATGAGGAATTGACTAGTTTGTCAACGTTAGCACCTCGTATTTACACCGACCCTCCATTTTGTTCTATCACACCACCAGGGGACAGGGACTGTCTTGTGATGAGTTTATGATGAGGTGAAGAAAAAGTATCTATATTAAGATTAATCTAACAGTCTAAAGCTGAAATCAAATATTTTGATTTGGAAAAGGGCTACTAGTAATCATGACACAGTTAAATTCAAGTCCCTACCCTTATTTTCTTCCACAGAAGCACCGACAAGCGAAGCAGACACCACGACCAAGACTAACCACCACATGACTCTGATCTGAGGGATCTGCTACAAAATACTATTCTCTCACATCTTTTAAATGACTCCTGTGTAAACACGTACGCGGATGACAAATAGACCTAGTTGTAACAACAGAATGTGCTAATTATTTCAGCATACTCACGAGTCTAGGTGTCAAAATAGTAATTTTCGGTGAATTCCAATAGGATTCGGTGTTTTCCTTAAAATGCAATGACGTAATTTTTGAGATCGAAGCCATTGTTGTTATTATGTACATACGAGGCACGTTAGAGGGTTATGGCTACAGGCTGGCAAAAGCGCATGTAATATAGTGCATGGCAATTCCCTTGGTCTGAGCGAGCTCTGAATTATCTTTGAGCTATCTTTCTTTATATAGGCTTAGGTGGGGTGCGAAAGAGCTCAGAACCAAAGAAACTTGGCACGAACTGTATCTGTTGAGTTCATGAATGACGGTTGTCACGATACCCTAACGTCCATTTTTAATGCCATATCTATCCTCAGTCTGCAGATAAATAGGGTCAAAGCCATAAGTTCCATAACGCAACTGTCAATCTATCTCTGGTGAAAATCATGGATAGATGGGTTATTTATTCCGAATGGACGTAACATGCCCTGACATGTATCACATATGTGTATTAATCAAGCCTCTTACGCCAACCTCAACCACATCTAAAAGTCTTGGGATGTCACCGGCCATCCGAGCGGGTGGTCAGCCCCTGATCACACACCTCCCATTTCCACCATTATGTGCACGTCCATATCTACTGCCGTTATAAGGAAACTGTTTGTTATCTACTTAAATATCTTCCACGGTTGTCCTACGTGCCTTCGGAAGTCATTTGATCGATTTTCATTTCACTGAACACCATTGATCGATTGCTCAATCGAACGAAGCCTTATTTCTGCGGTTGTCGTCGATCTGCGCCGGATGTTTTCAATCTTATGGCCATAGGACACATAGGCATCACCGTATTTAACCGAAATTCATCCGATGTAACTTTACCGAAGTCCACTTACCGATTCTTAAGGTAGTTGCCCACGTCCGTTCTTCACGTCCTTACTTGTGGTGCTAACGGGCAACAAAATATTCTTAAGACACTAATTTCCGATATACCTAATTTTTCAAAACACAATTGAAAAATAAATCTCATTGGAAGAAGAAGAAGCTAGAAGAAGCGGGTTAACGTTTTACTAGACATTTTTATTATTTTTATTGTAAAGTTAAATTTTTATTAGTAAACCTTAAAATAAGTAGGTACAAAAAATCTATTCTATTCTATTCTACACATTTTATACTTAGGTTATTTTCATATGGGCGATTCTTAGGGTGGTTTGTTTGTATAATTGATTATTTAGTTATTAAGTAAATATAATGTAACTACGTTTTTAATAAATTTATTTATTTATTTTCGTTTATTCAGGTTTACGACTGTACATACACAAATAATAAAATTAGAAAATTTAAATACTAATAGACCTAAAGCTCCATATTTTATAAATACAGTTTTACAAGTTTAGCATGAAATGTTTTATATCTTAAATACTGGTTATTATATTTTGTTCAATCCAATTTTCATCGAAAGTTTATATTGAGATACACAGCATATACTTTTTATAGATTTATCACTCTCTTACTTTAAAAGTTAGAGGAGGGGGGACACAATTTTTTCCACTTTGGATGGGTCTGTCTCTTTAAAGATTGACTTTGAGGAAAAATTGTTTTAGAAACTACCACTTCATTTTTAAAGACCTATCTATAGACACCCCACACATGTAGGTTTGATGAAAAAAAAGGTTTGGTTTCAGTTTCATGTATGGGGAGCCCCCCTTAAATGTTTGTTTTTTTCAGTTTTTGTATAAAAATCGTAAAGCGGTTCATAGAATACATATCCGTACCAAGTTTCAACTGTGCAGTCCTAATAGTTTTGGAATAAAGTTGCTGTGACATACGGACGGACGGACGGACGGACAGACAGACAGACTTGACAAAACTATAAGGGTTCCTTGTTTCTCTGCGGAATCCTAAAAATATGATACAAATACAACCGAATTTATATTTTTAAAGTCGGTTAAAAAACACCTTTCTTGGGCGTGAGATCAACCAACCGCTCAGTAGCGAAAGTAATATTTACTGACTACATATAGATAATTATAGTATTTAAAGTTGTCGTATTATAAGTAAAACATACATAATTATAGTGGTGCATGGCATGATAGTAGAACGTGTGATAAATTATTGTAAGGTCCTCGTAAAATCGAGATTAAACCGCGCGATATAAAAGAGTTCAACGCGTGCAAAAGTTAAAGTTAGTTTCGTTAATAACTCTCACGCCCATCATAACATTATGATGACGTATTGTTGTGCGGGTTATGTCTGCAAAGCTACTCTCATATTTTACTCACATGTTGTTATAAGTTAGGGGAATTATTTTTTGCACTTTACCTACAATGACGAGCTATGATCATCAAACCCCACTGCGAATGGTTTGATCTTGCTCTAATTTTAGTAAATTCCTGATTAAAAGAGTTAGGCCCACTACTTCGTACGCAGAATTAGACTTATCCCCACGTTAACTTTGATAACGCCATACAAAATTGACCCGAATTTGTATGGAGTTGTCAAAGTTAACTCGGGAAAAGTCTAATTCTGCGTACGAAGTAGTGGGCCTTATGATCATGTTACTATCAGGCTAGGTACCCTATTATTGACAAAAGAATAGAAAATAATAAAATAATGATTCCAATAGAACAATTTATTGTACAATAGAACATAACAGAAAATAAAATATCACAATATCAAGACATTAGTGGTACAAAAATCAAACCATCAAAATATTCAGTCGACATTCAATCACGTTAACCACCAATAGAGACCGCAACAGCCGAACCGCTGTGGCTTTGAGCATTACTTAGGGCGTAAGTGCTCTTCCCGCAAGTAGTGCATCCCGATGCCTGGTTAGCAGCCTGCAGACCCTGCGACGCCAGGCTCAAAGCTCCGCTGACAGACTCTTGCACGCTGCCATTAGAAGCATCCGAACTCCCTGAATGGTCCCCTCTTCCGCTTGTACCGTGGGCACCAGCAGTACCCAAGCTGCTTCCTTCTTTCCACGATCCTCCTTCCTGTTTTCCCGAGCCATTTGAACCCTCAGGTTGATACCCGTTGGAGCTGTAACCAGATCCAGATCCTTGGGAGTCACCCCCAACCTGGTTCCGACCAGAATTTTGAAGACGCTGCTGCTGTGACTCATTTTCTTGGTTGCGTTCTTCGGAGTGCGATGAGCCGGTTTGTCCTGATGATCCTCTGTTTGATGCTCCACCTTGACTACTAGCAGATTGAGATGCGGCGAAAGCACCAGAATTGGATCCAATGCCAGACTGTTGCTGCTGTTGCTGATTTCCCTGATCACCTCTTTCGGAAGAATAACCAGTTGGTCTTCCTGATCCACTCTGACCTTGTGAATGAGCACCGGATTCTGAGTTGGAGGAACTTTGGGCACCAGAATTTGATCCAAATCCAGACTCATCATGTCCATTGTAACCACCGTGTTGTTGTCCATTACCGCCCGTTGCACCACTGTTTACATTTCCTTGATCATGGTGTTGATAGGAAGAATGTGATTTCTTGTCATTGCTGAATTGGCTAGCTCCATTGTTTCGCTCAACCTGCTGGCCCTGGTTCCTGGACTCGCCTCCAGCGGTTGAGGAAGCTAATGAGAACGCTTCCCCGGAGGTCTGACTGCCACTGCTCAGGGAAGCTGCTGCTCCGCTGAAGACGCCATTCTGACTTCCATCCTTGCTCCTCGTATGTCCGGTCCATTGCTGGCTTCTGAAGATGGGCGGCGGGGGTGGGAAGAAGGGTCCGGGTGGTGGGGGCGGCGGGGGTGGTCCAGGCGGAGGTGGGGGGAATGCCCCCTGTTGCTGACACTCCTGACATGGAGACCGCGCTGAGCGTTTGTGGGTGCTGCCTGTAACAAGGGTATTTACATTAATATATTGCGTCCAACTGATTATTTAACAGTAAGAAGTTCATTGATCTAAAAGTAAATGAGTAATCTAAAAAAATGGGTAGTGGTTAAATAAGACAAGAATGCTAACCTTCGTTGTCTCTTAAAACTGCACCTTGTGCTGTTACGACAGCCAAGGCCAGACCTATGAGAAGTGTTCCCCTGGACATCATGATCCTGTTGTGGTTGCTAGTGGTAATGTCACAGAAAAGATAAAACGCCTTCATTTATATGAACGAGGTGATAATACAGACCCGGCTGTTCGCAAGACAACTAATTTACTCAACAAATATAGCACATTTTGTAGGAAATTCACACTGCTCTATAATGTGTATTGCACACAAACTTGAAAAAACCAAGATGATGTGATGGTTGAAGTGAATTAATTCAGTTTATTCAATTTGCTGTTTCTATTATTAGATGATCATATCCAGTTGATATTTGCGCACGTGCAGTAAGTACATTTTCATATCTTTAATATTTTTAATCGGTTCGCTCGCGTTAAGACACATGCGGGCTAAACGAAGGGCGTATTCAGGTAGAACACATGGCTTCCAGCGCCAACTGCACAACAACTCTTATCGGCGCAGGCAGCAGCTACATAAATAATGCCGGCATAACTTGACTGGAGCAGTCTCTCTGCGTAGCACGCAAGATACAAAATAGCCTAACAGCGCAAGTCAGCGCGTATCGGCGCTGGTTGCCGCTTATCGGCGCTGGTCGGCGCTCCTGTTTCGGCACAAAGTATAGAGACTGCCTGCGCCGACCGGCGCCGATAAGCGCTGGCAGTTGGCGCTGGTAGTCAGCGTTCTACGTGTATACGCACTAACAATAGCAACAATAGGCGTGCGAGCGAGAGGGTTAACCAACTTCATAGAAATACAACTGAATTAAGAACCCCCTCCTATTCTAAAGTCGGTTAAAAATATGAGTACAAAAATCTGTTTTGTGTGAAAGCATGCGTGCCATTCAGTTTGGTCCTGTTTTTAGGGTTCCGTAGAGAAACAAGGAACCTTATAGTTTCGTCAAATCTATCTGTCCGTCCGTCCGTCCGTCCGTATGTCACAGCAACTTTGTTCCAAAACTATTAGGACTACACAGTTGAAACTTGGTACGTAGATGTATTCTATGAACCGCTTTACGATTTTTATACATATACTGAAAAAAATAAAAATTTAATAAAATTTAATACATGAAACTGAAACCAAAAAATATTTTTTTTCATCAAACCTATATGTGTGGGTTGTCTATAGATAAGTCTTCAAAAATGAAGTGGAGGTTCCTACAACCATTTTTCTCAAAGTTAATCTTTAAAGAGACAGACCCATCCAAAGTGGAAAAAATTGTGTCCCCCCCCCCTCTAACTTCTAAAGTAAGAGAGTGATAAATCTATAAAAAATATATGCTGTGTATCTCAATATAAACTTTTGATGAAAATTGGTTTGAACAAAATATAATTAGCAGTTTTTTTTAAGATCTAAAACATTTATTAAAAACCGCAAAGATAACTTTGTCATTCATACCAATACTATGAAAAACAAAGTTACAAGAAACATCCAGTCTTATAATTACTTGCTACTACGGAACCCTTCATGAGCGAATACGACTCGCACTTGGCCACTTTTTTAAAATGAGGAATTGATTCAGTACTTAGGTTTCTACATAGAAAAAACAGAAAAGTACAATGTCATCCAGGTAAACAAAATTAATATTTTTGCCTGTCTATGACTTTGTCGTGTTCACGCTCATCGTCATTTAGATGGATTCTGGCTGTAAGAACCTTGTAAGGAGTGATATTTTGTTTTTATTGTGACTTAACTGTCAGAAGACACCTGAAGACATTTTGGTTTTCATAGACAACATTCGCCTCTCGACAAGGAGGACTAAGTAATAGGCCATGAAGTCGGATTATTATTTAATAGTAGATTGTTTACCAAGGGAGCAAAGAACTATTTTTAGGCCGAGAGTGTTTTTCGAATCCTGAGCGGCCGAGGGATTCTAGAGTTTCAAAAGTATCCTGAGGGAGCGAGGGATTCAAAGTACATCACTCGAGCCAAAAATAGTTTATACTCCTGAGGTGGACACTCTACTTTTCATCACCCTCTATGAGAAAAGTAGTAAGTAATCAATAAAATAACATACATGTACCTATACAGGGTGTAACAGAAAGGGGTGTACAAGCGGAAAGAGGGGCATCATTCTGAACAACATTCACTATGGGACCGACATGATCAGGGCAACTTTATTTGTATTAACTCAGGAAATTTCGGACCTAGCGCTCAGCTGATCTAAATGGTGGAGTGAAAAAAAAAGTTGCTCTGATCAAGTCGGTCACATAAGTGAAAGTTATCCAGAATGACAACCTTCTTTCGGCTTGTACGCCCCTTTCTGTTACACCCTTGTGTGTAATGGTTTGTTGGAAGAAATCTCTTGTTAGCGATAAGCTCGCCTTTGTACATTGTCTATAATCTATCTATTATAAGTTTTCTGTATGTAATTCTTGTGTTAGTACAATAAAGAAATTACGAATTAAGAATATGTCCTCCACATAGTTAAAGCTTGTTTAGTATTGGCCAAATCTTGAAAATTGGTTCAAAAAGCATTTTCAGATAACCACTTTGTTCCTCTTGAATTTTTCAACAGGATTACATTTTCTACATACCTATATTCCTCGTGATTTTACTGGTAACAGATCTTGTATTTGTCATTCGCGTTTGTTTTTAACCGACCGTCCGTCCGTCCGTCCGTCCGCCCGTCTGTCTGTCACCAGGCTGTATCTCATGAACCGTGGCAGCTAGACAGTTGAAATTTTCACAAATGATGTATTTCTGTTGCCGCTATAACAACAAATACTAAAAATCAAAAGAAATAATAATATAATATTAAGGGGGCTCCCATACAACAAACGTGATTTTTTTTGCTCTTTTTTGCTCGATATTGATAATGGTAGCAGGTAGACGCTCAAAATGTTCACGGTATATTGAGTATATTATTTACTTAAAAAATAAATAATTAAATTAATATTTAGGGGGGGCTCCCATACATTATTTTTTCTGCGGCTTTTTATAGATAATGGTACGGAACCCTTCGTGCGCGAGTCCGACTCGCACTTGGCCGGTTATTTTGTTTTATTTTCTGAAAATTTTACATCAGTTCCATCAAAATCATAAGCTCTTTTCATAGGAGAGAAAGTGTCCCAACTTTTTTCTCCTATTTTATTACCATTTTCTATATATCATTTGTATGGTGGTAACAAAATTGGATTTCGAAAAAATGTATGGAAATTTTGGGACACCTTTTTTTCTCATAAATCGGGGGGAAAAGAGCTCGTGATTTTGAGTCGAAATGATTGAAAACTTTCAAAAAATACGACAAAAAAATGGACAAACAAAATAAACGCTCATTATATCAAAGTTTCGTGCAACTCGGGGTTTGTCTGTTTACGTATTGAAGTTCTAATGAGCTTATTTTATAATGACCAAAGTTTTGGCTTTACCTTCTTGCGTTGAACGCGGAATAGGGACCTACAGTTTCGAAGACGGATCGTGTTCCGGAAGTAAGGGACAGAGCTATGCGTGTATCAGTATCTTTATCTCATTTTATTTAGAAAAGGAAAGACAGACTGACGCATAGCTCTGTCCCTTACTTCCGGAACATGTAACGTCACTTGATCTATGGATAAATAAATAATCCGATTTTAAGGTTCCGTAACCGAAGGCCGGAACCGTTTGGCACCCTATTACTATTAAGCCTCCGCTGTCCGTCCGTCTCTCTGTCTGTCTTTCTGTTTGTGTATCGTATCGTAACACTAACCAGGCTCAGTATTATTATGGTATTTATCTAGAATAGAATAAAATAGAATAGAATAGAATGCTGTTTATTTCCTTAGTTTATTTGTTACATTATTTATATATCCAGCAGGTCAGTGGTGTGTGCTGCCTGTGGGTGTGTCAGCTACTTACTACTTATGTTTGTCTAGTTTGGAGATCTGTACAAGTTACGTATGAACAATATATTTATGTTGTTGTTTCGTATTGCCTATACTATTTACAGCTATTACATTACACTACACTAAATTGAAGTCTATGGGTACGTGGAGCGGTTGATCGCTTGCTGAGCAACCGACTCCTGTCTTTTTAACACGCTTTTTTTAACACGCTTTTATTAGCTTGGGTTGTATGTATGTATGTATGTATGTATGTATGTATGTAACGGAATCTTTGCGCTTAATTTTCACCGGTTTCTAGAAGTCTGATCAACTTGAAACTTTGCACACTTCTCAAGGACCGATGACAATGCAATAATTCGATGAAAATTTTCCATTCCATTTTTCAGGTGTTTTCAGCACGTCGGTCATCTACAGATATGGTAGCCGTTTCTTAAGAAAGAACATTAAACTAAAAAGTAAAAAATAAATATAGTTTAAAAAAACTAAAAAACACGCTTTTAAAGAACATCGAACTAAATGGTTAAAAATAATTTTTAAAATAAGCTTAAAACAATAATGAACGAAAAATACTAGTATTATTGTGAAAAAAGCGTGGGCGCTCGATATACGAAAAATACAAATGTTATGTTACAAACGAATTATTTTGGTCTAGGCTTAGGATTCGATTAGCCGACCTTGGTGACACATCTTGATGTTATCACGAAACGGTAAAAGATTTCCTAATGTGTGATGATATACTGTATGGAAGGTCATGAACTGAGAAAGTCTTAGGTTTTGTTTAACAGAATGTTAAATTGTCATCTTTACATTGACGATTAATCATTTACAAACTTTCGAAGTCAATAATCTTATTCTTTGTGTAACAGTTGTTGGAACTTTTGAATTATTTCGGAAGGCTGACTGTCTAAAAATACAGGAATTACTTATTTATTCAATTATCACAAGAAATAAACAAAATTATGTGGAAGAATCGGGTATTTTTTCCAGAAATCTTAAAAAAGGCATATCTCAACCAATACGCAACTTAGAACAGAATTTCAAGCAGAAATGTATACAGTACAAGCCCCTCTACTCCCTGTTTTTTTGTCGCACCATACTACAAACACCGTGTTAAATTAAATATTGAAAAATAAGTTCTTTGTACAAGGAAAATAATCACAGGTAACTTTAACTAAGTACAAAAAGTAATCAAATCAATCACACACAGCATTTCACAACTTCACTTTTATTTCTCACATAGGAATGTTAACACTATTTCCCAGCAACAGCGGATGATTGCGCACTAGATGATGCACTGCCTCCACTGCCCCGACTGATGCTGATACTCTTCGATATGCTGATGGTGCCACCATTGCTGCCCAGACTACCACTATGTCCACCAAAACCACCTCCGTTGCCTCCACCAAAACCACTGTTGCCGAATACAGGTCGTCTGTTCCCGAAGCCTGGCCCGCTGTTGCCGCCGAACCCTTGCCCACTGTTGCCGCTGAATCCTTGGTTACCGGGGTGAGCGAACCTAGGCGGAGGAGGTGGTCCGGGTGGTCCACCACTGTAGCTGCCTGCTTGGGCTTGGGCCTGGCTGAAGGACCCCGGGAACTGGGGTGAACGGGCTACTCGAACACCTGGGAATAAGTATTATTCATCATTAGATGGGTATTGATTGAAAAATTGTTCACGCTATACTGTTTGGCAGTATCGGCTATGGTTAATCTATTCGTATCCGCATTAAAGGGCTGAGGCATTAAGGCTCTGGGGGTTGCCAGATTTTTTCATGGTTTGGGCGTGGCCTAGCTTTTCCCGCCGCGCAGCCATGCCTCATCCCGCATCACGAGATCGCGACGCCGGAAACCAAAGTTTCAGAACAACGGTATGCTAGTGCGTGTCAATGATAATTATAAGATTATGATCTAGATACATGTACCTACCCCACCTACACATCAGATTTTATTGTTTATGTATGTACCTGACTACCTGTCTCTTGAAATGTAAACCTCACTTGTTCATAATTGACTTTTTACATAGTGAAATCTTCAATTGACTTAATTATTAAATCAAAATTTTTGTTTAATTTTATGTATAGCAATGGATTTTTGTTCAATAAATAAATAAAACATGTATGGACGTACCTATCGTTCAAATTAAAATATATCAAAGCATTACGCCCCGTTTCCATTTAGGAAGACAGTCTGAATTATATATAACCTATTTGATCTACTAACTGCTATGCGTATTACCGAGTGATGTTTTATTGTAATATGTCGCTTTTTTAGGAAAACATCTTGGATATAGGTATACTTTGCGTCACATAAAATAACCGGCCAAGTGCGAGTCGGACTCGCGCATTAAGGGTTCCGTACTATTATCTATAAAACCCCAAAAAAAAACACGTTAGTTGTATGGGAGCCCCCCTTAATATTAAATTTCTTTTGTTTTTTAGTATTTGTTGTTATAGCGGCAACAGAAATACATCATCTGTGAAAATTTCAACTGTCTAGCTACCACGGTTTATGAGATACAGCCTGGTGACAGACGGACAGCGAAGTCTTAGTAATAGGGTCCCGTTTTGCACCCTTCGGGTACGGAACCCTAAAAACGCTGGAGGCGATGGAGCGGTGCATGGCAATAGCTTCCTTATATGTATGGGTACACTGGTGTAATTTGCGGAAAAGAATGTGGTAATATGCATGGCAATGGCGTCCTTACCTGCATGGACAAATTGGCGTAAATCGCCTACCACTGCAGCGTTCTTTTTAGATGATTATATCTATATTCATAAGGATGAGCAACTTATGATATGTGCTAAGAGAGTTCATGACTGGTTACCTAGAACTAGAATAGAATAGAATAGAATGTTGTTTATTTCCCTAGTTTATTTGGTACATTATTTATATATCCAGCAGGCCATTACATTATTTATATACCTAGAACTAACATGTGACAATGTTTCCGTTTGGTAGGTAGTTGTTTCCGTTAGGTAGTATTCATGAATTTCGATGGTTTTCTCATAGAATTTTCCACACATAATTGAAACAAAAAGTAAACTTTAGAAAAAACCGACTTCCACAAACCCTATTTGATTAGATTGAGTTTAATACTAACTGTAACCCCTTATCCCCCCCTCCCTTGGGGAATTAATTTTGTCAAATGCTATATCAGTGCTACCCCACGCGACTAAGGAACCCCTGTACAAAGTTTCATGGCTCTAGGTCCACCGGTTTAGGCTATGCGTTGCCTGCCCGTCAGCCACGCATTGTATTTGTACCTAGTATTGAGCAGATCTGGTGGCCATATGTGGTCTTCATCAGCAGTTCCGTATCACAATATTATGCTTACCATGTGCATTTGCACGAGTTATTATGAAAAACACAAAAATCACTATAGGTCTGCCTATAATATTTGAAGAGTTCTCTCGATACTCTCGTTTACTTTTACTGTTCGGAAATGTGGCAAAAGAAGGTCTCTAATGGGAACCCAAAACAATGAATAAGATCGATGAGTCTCTGAAACTGACTCGTCAATCTATCTGCCCAGCCTCTGCACATTGTTAGGTACTATGAAACTCCTATTGTTCGACGTAGGCCATGCTGTTGATTGTTGAACCGAACGACGACGTTTGGTCTCTGATGGTATTTTGACCTATGATATCTCATATGGCCTGGCCTGGTTGCTCTTGCCTTTGTATTGCTAGAGAATATTAAAAGTGTCGAAAAGATTAGAGACTCGCGCACGAAGGGTTCCGTACCATTATCTATAAAAACCGCAAAAAAAAAAGAGTATGGGAGCCCCCCCCTAAATATTAATTTAATTTTAATTTAATTATTTATTTTTAAAGTAAATAATATACTCAATACATTGTGAACATTTTAAGCGTCTACCTGCTACCATTATCAATATCGAGCAAAAATGAGCAAAAAAAATCACGTTTGTTGTATGGGAGCCCCTAATATTAAATTTCTTTTGATTTTTAGTATTTGTTGTTATAGCGGCAACAGAAATCTGTGAAAATTTCACCTGTCTAGCTACCACGGTTCATGAGTTACAGCCTGTTGACAGACAGGACGGACGGACGGACGGACGGACAGACGGACAGCGAAGTCTCAGTAATAGGGTCCCGTTTGGCACCCTTCGGGTACGGAACCCTAAAAAACGTAAACGTAGAATATACATAAGCAAGTAATTAATCTCACCTGCATTGATCACTGTTAAATTGACCGCTATCAACACAGCAAAAACTACGACGATGTTACTCAAAGCCATGATGCTGCCAAAGACAAACCTGAGACTGGCCGGAGTCATCTCATCATCCTCTTTATATGAGCTCTGAAAATACCAAGGTGGCCATGTCCATTTGCACGTAGGTGATAATCGAAATACCAACGACCGCTCCGTTTGGGTTTTGTATGTAAATATTTGTAAAACTGATCTCTGTTTATTTAATGGGAGTGGGGGAATCACAAGCTACAACAACAATTGAGTCTGTCACTAGATAACTTTCCTTATGTTACGGAAATAGGTAATTACCCTCAGAAGAAGAAAACCCGAAGGAAAGAAGGCTCTGAAAGGAGATGATCAAGCTCATTAAAGAATGCGAGCCCGACAATTTGCCTACTTTTGTGGCGAAGAATTTAAACAAACTAACCCCGGTTTCTTTTGATCACATTGACGTGACGACCTTTCTGAAGGACATGGCCGTGCTGCGTAAAGAAATTGCTGACCTCAAACCTCGGGACAAAGCGGGATGACGGTCTACCTACACCAATCATCCCCAGACATTGAGACCCTGAAAACCGAGATAGAGGGGAAGAAGCTCATGTTATAGGAACTGCATAGCAGAAAATGTCGATGCGAGATGGATCCGCCTCTTATGGCTTATATTGAAAAGAATACCAGCAGGCGGACATCCACAGTCCACTCCATTGATGGTGAGGGGCGGAAGCTATTACCCAGCCTACTGCGTCACCATCACCACCTGAAGTTAGCGCGCAAGGACTGGAGTGCGATGTTGAACCAAAACTAACC
The DNA here is from genome assembly GCA_963457715.1 of Argyresthia albistria. NCBI lineage: Eukaryota > Metazoa > Arthropoda > Insecta > Lepidoptera > Argyresthiidae > Argyresthia > Argyresthia albistria. The sequence goes on along the minus strand of OY735252.1, from coordinate 1,848,938 downwards.
AGGATCATCAGGAACACAAAGCGAAAACCAAATAATAAGAGTGTAACTCAGATAATACCTCACCCCCCTACGGCTACGGAGTCTATGTCGAATGTGGATGAAGCCCTCGATGGGGAGAAACCTGTCATGCTTGCGGCATCACAAGGTGTAGCACAGACCTTTGCCGACAAAGTGAAAATTACACCTACCAAATCCAGTGAAAAATGAGCTGAGAAACAACAAAATAAAGAGAACAGTTGGACAACTGTTCACAGAAAGAATAACAAAAAGAGAATAAATTAAAAGTAAAAAAACATTTTTAAACAAAGCTTTTATTTAATGCCCTAAAAAGAAGAAAATAAAATTTCAATTCAATCAAATGCGTCATTTTATTACATTACACAATTTATACGATATAAAAGCTTGTTGCGGGATTTATCTCCAAGTCTGTGCAAATAGGTGCCTACCCACCTAATTAAGTCTACACAAGTATATCTCGCAACAAGCTTTTATATCGTATAAATTGTGTAATGTAATAAAATGACGCATTTGATTGAATTGAAATTTTATTTTCTTCTTTTTAGGGCATTAAATAAAAGCTTTGTTTAAAAATGTTTTTTTACTTTTAATTTATTTTTAACTTTTTAGTCTCAGCATCAGCTCAGCTCCATGTCATAAAAAATATTCTAGGACTAAAGTATTCGTCAAGACGAATCGAACGAGCCCAAATTCGACGGGCTTGCGATGTTTTATGACAGAGTTCCCATGACCGTCTTCCGTCTCCAGCATCAGATCAGCTCCATGTCATAAAAAAATATTCTAGGACCAAAGTATTCGTCAAGACGAATCGAACGAGCCCAAATTCGACGGGCTTGCGATGTTTTATGACAGAGTTCCCATGACCGTCTTCCGTCTCCAGCATCAGATCAGCTCCATGTCATAAAAAAATATTCTAGGACCAAAGTATTCGTCAAGACGAATCGAACGAGCCCAAATTCGACGGGCTTGCGATGTTTTATGACAGAGTTCCCATGACCGTCTTCCGTCTCCAGCATCAGATCAGCTCCATGTCATAAAAAAATATTCTAGGACCAAAGTATTCGTCAAGACGAATCGAACGAGCCCAAATTCGACGGGCTTGCGATGTTTTATGACAGAGTTCCCATGACCGTCTTCCGTCTCCAGCATCAGATCAGCTCCATGTCATAAAAAAATATTCTAGGACCAAAGTATTCGTCAAGACGAATCGAACGAGCCCAAATTCGACGGGCTTGCGATGTTTTATGACAGAGTTCCCATGACCGTCTTCCGTCTCCAGCATCAGATCAGCTCCATGTCATAAAAAAATATTCTAGGACCAAAGTATTCGTCAAGACGAATCGAACGAGCCCAAATTCGACGGGCTTGCGATGTTTTATGACAGAGTTCCCATGACCGTCTTCCGTCTCCATCATCAGATCAGCTTTAAGTCAGAAATATATTGCATTGTCATCCGACTTATACACGTATGCGAAATTTCAGCTCAATCGGATAACGGGATGTGGGTCAAATTCAAGCCGACATTTTTGACGCGAACCGTGATACCCACAAACAAACAAACAAACAAACATACATACAGTGCAAGTTTAATAAAAGCTTTTAATAAAAATAGAAGAGGGGAGAACCCCTCCCTCTATTTAATTTAAAAGCTGAAAAAAGTATGATATCTCTGTACGTATCAAGCGTGTGCCTGAAAGCGAAAATACCTGATATCTCTAGTTTTATTAAGTTTAAATAAAACTGGGCTAGATATCATAGCAACCAAGATATACTTATGATAACGAATTTAATGCCTTCAAAGTGAGGGTGCCGGTGGCGAATGTTGACACATTCCTCAACCAACAAGGAGACCACTTCTGGCCTAATGATATCGTATTTAGAAGGTATCTGGACTCCACGCATAAGCCGCAGAAGGGCAAGCTTGTTGAGCGTTTTATTGTAAATAAGAAACAACGCATTAGGATGATACAACCAAAATAAAACTACTCTCCTATAATTGCAAAAATCTGAAAAGATCTACAGATTACATAACCCAGTTGTGCAAGAAACATCGAATAATTGCACTTCAAGAGACCCTGATCGTGAAGCTGAGCAGCACCCGGGTCGGTCACAAACTTGGTGACCGATACCTAAATAACTTGAGTTATATGATGGTGCTGCTCAGCCCCTCGATCAAAGGACTAAGGAAATTGGTTGAGTTATGTGAAAGATATGCTCAGTTACATAGTTTAGTATACAACGCAAAAAAGGCCGAAATGATGGTGTTCAAGTCGGGCAAGAGTCCGGTAAATGTCCCGCCGGTTTACCTAAATAAAAGGGGCAGTGTGTACAGATAGTAAGTGCCTTCAAGTATCTGAGACATATAAGAAGTTAGTTGCATAGAGTAATGGCCAAATATTTCACTGTGCTATACTGATTTGAACAAAGAGGTAAGTATTAGGAAAAGTTTCGGGCATCTAATCGGATTCATAGACTATTGTCTTAATGTCATTATTTATTTTAGTTAGGTAACGTCAAAATGGACTCAATTTTTCGTCGGTAAGTAAAATGATTAAAAAATTAAGCAAAAATGTTTGTCCACGACAGACGACGAAATGGTCTCCGTTTCACTAAGCATGTGACGACGCTCTTGTGGAAGTCTTACCTACAGAGGAAGTAAGTACCCACCTTTTACTACCCTGAGAAGTGCAACATTCTTTGCAACATCAACTATAGTTAATCTCTACATTACATACAGACGACGATACAAAACACTGCTAGCCGAATTAGCCTTCGCGATGCTTCTCTTCGGAGTCGGGGTGGTCGTTGCGAAGCCTGTGTTCCTCACCCCCCTGCGCAGCCAGGCCGAGCCCCCACTCACCTCCAGGGACATACTGGACTCTCTCGACCAATCTACTACGCTGGGCTACGCTCCGAATGGAATGCCCTATGACTCGATCATGAAAACAACCGCGAAGCTGCTAGGTGTTGGTTAGTAAACTCCTTGTGATTTCTGCTCGCCTGGTAGTTTCGGTTTCATAAATAGCGACACGCCTTTTCCCATAGGGGGTGGCAGAGGCACGGTGTGCCCTCGTTATTGTTGTTGTGTTGCCCGTGGTCCTATGTCTTAAAAATTCCGATTACCAATATTGATGAACCTCGTCTTTCATTGATAAATCCTGTATTGGTTTACACAGATGTAATAAATGCGACGACAGAGGACGAGTTGAACGACTATCTGTTCACCAACCACAAGAAAGGGACTATTCTGCGCCATCCGGTGGTGTGGGTCATATGGACGCCGCAGGTTCGTCAGAATACTGGTCTTGGCTCTTGACTTACGCCATTTATGCAGAAGCGGGGCAGGCGACAGACTCCACTTGCTACGATCCTACCGTATTCATCTTTTGGTTCCTCGATATTCTTATACACTATCTTCATACAAACTCATGTAATCACATTTATTGCTTAAAACATGACGCCACCGATTCACTGTTACGATCCTCGTAAGAGGCGCATGCTTCATAAATACAGGCTACCTGTGAGGCTAGTTATGGTAGTAGTCGACAAAACTATCTCCTTGTTATGTATATTTTTACTATAAATAAAGATTACTTACTTACTAAACTTGCCAGTTACGTGCACTTATTTTATCTGCCCCGTCACTAATATATAAATTGTAGTACACATACGTCTTGTTTGAATCGTATAATAAATGACAAAAAGATCGGATGCCGAAACCCGGGATTGAACCGGGGGGACCTTTAGATCTTCAGTCTGAACGCTCTCCCAACTGAGTTAAAATTATAACGATCAAATAAACTTCCCTTCGTACTTTACACAGGCCACAGATTAATAAAGAGTTAGGAACAGCCAGCCACAGATTAATAGAGAGTTAGCACAGGCTAAGGACTGTCAGAATTACTATTTCAATCTAAAATTATTGTTACGTGTTCCTAAACGGGCCAGGTTTTCTTGCGGGTGGCAACTATTGGTGTCCCTCTCTTACTCACATGTTAGAGAAAGACACCAATAGTTGCCGGCCAAATATTGCAGTGAAAATATGGCCCGGTTAGGAGCACCATTAGTTCATAGTTCATAGAGAGAGAGAGAGAGATATTATGAGGTTGAAATGTAAGAATGCTCAAAAAACCCAAGCCCGACAGAAACCAAATATATCTCATAATGTTGTGTATCAATAGTACATTATTTATCAAAAAGAATTAGTAAGAATTACGTATGCTTATGTTGTGTTTTTGCTTGATGTTAAGATATTTATAACAGTTAACCAAGTGTTTACATGTTTAGGTAAGTTAATGTTGTAGATTACTTATCTCTATTCAAGCTACTGGCTATTATCGCTATAAGCGAACGGTAGGTATCACTACAATAAATTGTCTCAGACTCAGAAGCTGAGAATCTCTCAATATTAGGCAACTTCTGACAGCCGGCTGCCTCTCATTTTAGTACTTTATAAATATCTACTTACTCGTAGTGTACAGAGGACATATAAATCATAAACATATGGCGTGGCGGTTGTGGCTCTGCCTACCATGCAAGATGTCCCGGTTTCGATTACCGGCTGGGGATAAAGGAAAACAAAAAATATATATCCCCAGGTCTTCGATTTACATGTTTGTGATGCCGCTGTTTCTGGTTCCCACGAGACAGGGTATCCTATTGTGGGTCCAGAAGCAATATATGTGCCTGTATGTAAATGTTTATGTTATGTTAACAACACGTCACGCCTGGAAAATTTTGTCTTTACTGTTCATCACGTTCACATTATTCTGCATCCGTTCAGGACTGAAATGCTACTGGAATAATGTGACCCGTATAATATGTTTGCAGGAAAGCAACCCGTGGAAGTTCAGTATCCGCAGCACAGAGCGCGCGCGCCACTCCGTTGACTCCGAGGAGGACTATATGGTGAATGAGCACCTTCGCTCCGGGTTCCTGGCGGTTCAGCTCGCGGTCAGTACTGCTGTGCTGGAGCAAGCCACCGGAGGCAGACAGTCGTATGAGGTACGAAGCTGTGCGAGGTGCCAAGCATTACGGGGTGCCAAGCTTTACGGTGTGCCAAGCCTTGCCAGGTGCCAAGCCTTGTGAGGTACCAAACCTTGCCAGGTACCAAGCCTTGCGAGGTACCAAGCCTTGCCAGGTGGCAATGCTTCCGAGGGACCAAGCCTTGAGAGGGACCAGGCGTTGCGAGATAACACGACATACTACGTGGATGTTTAGTAGCTTGGAGCAAAACAAGACGGTGAATCACTAACGGCCATTCCCAATAACCTATCTTCAATCCATAATCTGCAGATTTGAGATTGCTAGTGTCATTTATGACATAAACTTTTCGGGACTTTGACGGGACTTTTCTTCGACAGCCAGCTGTCCTGGTCATTTCATGTTAATGAGGTCAGTCGACGAGTATTTGCTACCTTT